>JAAAKG020159683.1:12903-29542 GCA_010014905.2 Druon quercuslanigerum | reverse complement strand
ATGAGTTATGAGTTATGAGTTATGAGTTATGAGTTATGAGTTATGAGTTATGAGTTATGAATTATGAGTTATGAGTTATGAGTTATGAGTTATGAGTTATGAGTTATGAGTTTTTGTCAAATTAGTCTGTGTCACGAAAATTTATTAGTTACAGAACAAAAAAATGTTGTTTGCTTAAAAAATATTTTCATTCACTATATTATTTATCTTTTTTGCTTACGGTTGCTTGATAAATTGAATGATTTGTAGATGTATTAAGTAATTTAAAATATTTTAGTGTCTTTTAAAAAACTCTAAGGAATTTTTAATAGACTTTAATCATTCGAAGGTACTCCAAGGAACTTTAAAAGATTTCAAAGAATTTTGTAGATTTTTGAATATTTTTTAAAATTTGAAGAAAATCTTCAGGTGCTATAAAAAGTTTTAAGGGATTTGAAAATATTTCAAAGGATCTAAAATATTTTATGATATTTTAAAGATGTATAAGAAATTTTTGACAGATTGAAATAATCAAGAGTCCAACGAACAAATTTGAACAAACACCATAAAATGTTCCTATTGAAATTTGAAAATAAATAAATTTGTCCTCACAAAGAAAAAAAACAAATTTTTTTTGGGCAAAAATAAAAAAAGGGACAGAAAAGCGAGTAAGCTACCAACAAAATCTCCGTCCTGCTCTTTTTTAACGTTCAGATATTAAAACTAATGCCACCCATAAAATATTTCTAGGACTTCCGGATTGGAGAGTATCCTCTGAATCAAAGGAAACTCGATAGGCTTGTGCCATCCTCTTCTAAGCATTGCTGCTACGGATCGATTGACACATTATTTCTCATATTTCAAAGAGTTGAGAATAAATAAAATCCCCATTATTTTTTTATACAATTATTATTATATCTGTTAAACTACGGAAACCAGACGAAAAATCTATGTGCTTCCTTTTTGGACCAAATTTTCTATTCCCAAATTCCAAACCTTGTACGCTTTTGAGAAGTTGATAGAAAAAATTGAAATTTCTCCAATATCAATTCTTAAATCTCATTTTTAAAATGAGACCACAAACCTAATCATATATTTAGGGGTTCTCGGATTATAATAAAAAATGTAGAAGTATATACACGATGAAAATCGCTTGGTCGAGCATCAGTCGAGCAATATTTCCCCATGCTCGACTCATGCTTGACCTAGCGATTTTCTTCGTGTATATACTTTTACATTTTTTACGATAATCCGACAGCCACTCAATATTTTATGAAGTTCGTGGTCTCATTTTAAAAAGGAGATTCCAGACTTTTGCTTAAAGAAATTGGTTTTCTAATATTTTTAATTTAAAGCGCATTTTTCACTGTTAGCGTAAATAGTTTTCTTCTTTTGAATTTATGAACTAAATCTACGATTCAAGCTCTTGAGACCAACTTTCTTCTGAAATTCAAATCAATTCAAGCCCAATCTCGCGTTTAGAATTGGAAACAATATAACGCTTCAAGAAGCAGGCGTGAAAAACTAGGTGCTATTTTCGATACCTCGCACTTCTAGAGAATCCTATTGTATTTCCTCCCGGCTTTGAAAGAAAGTGCGTTATGGTATCAGCGAACAGTCTTCGTATAAAACGAACAATGGAAAATACGTTTTTCCTTTGGAAAAGTTTATTTCCTCTGCTAGTCTCCCTGTCGCGGTATAGAGTATGTACAAGTTTTTTTTATCACATCTCTTTCACCTCTTCTTCCTGCCCTATCACGTTTCACGTGGTGCTTATTGCAAATATAGCGAGTTGGTTTCCGTTTTACACTAGCGTTTTTCTCATTTTATGCTGCAGTGCTGTCGGGACGAATTTTTATTTGCAGATCACTGAACGATAAGTGAATTTTTCCTTTACGTCTGTCGTTCCCGGAGAGATCATTTATTTCTTAACTTTGACACTGGACGCTTTTTTGTTAACTTTTCCAATCGTCCGTGATCTAAAAACGGACAGCCATTTTTTACCCAGAAAGAGCAATATTAGGTCATGAGATATAAGATTCCGAGTATCCTTCTTTACCCCACACTATCCCTCTTAGCCCCGATGTACGATATCAGATTCATAATAGGATTTCATGTTTCCCTCCGCTATTTCTTGCAAAACTTCATGTAGAATTCATATCCCATCTTTCGAAACCTGTTCTCATTTTTTCTCAGTTATCCAGGATTCGCGAAGAATCCAAAACCAGATCTCTTCTCGGGCAGGTAGTATTAAAAGCAGCTCGCACTTCCGGACCCGCGTACCAGTTTATCGCTGGCGAATTTATGAAACAATGCATATATAATGGCGAAGCGCCTGCACCTGAAGTCATGCAGGCGAGAGTCGCGTAAACAATACGTGAATGTGTCAGAAAAGGCGTTAAATAACTCAAGCAGACGCAAATTCTAAACCATAAAAGCGGACATTTAATTTTTTCTATCCAAAGTCAGCCGCGATTTGAGAAAACACAAAATGCAACAAAAAAAAACTGCAAAAGTAATTCAAAAATGGACGAAAACTACATACTATATCACAAATTGTCCAACTTCAAAACCATTCTTCCTCTCTTTCATTCCGTCACTCTCTCTCTCTCTATCTCTCTCTCTCTCCGACCTCCCCCTCTGACATTTCTCTCGCTTTTTTTTAAACTCTCTGGCAAATTGGGAGAGGACGGGTTCGGTTTTCCCCTTTATGTATTGATGACCAATTCTTCTAAATTCTGATCTCTCTTCCCGTCCTTTCATCTATCAACACCGGCAATCCATTTTTTATCAATTTTTCCATCTAGCCCTTGACAAACACATATTTACGTCAGCTTCTTCCTGCTTTTTCACAAATTTTACACTATTATCCTTGTATCGCTTATTCCCTGCCTTTCCTACCTTCCCACATCTTAAGCTTGCCCACTCCTTCTTTTCCTCTGGACTTGTCCCCTTTTCGTTCCAATCATTTTATCTCCCCAAGCTGGTCTTCCATTTTTTGTATCCACTACAGTAGTTCGAGCTATTTATTTTCACCTAGCCCAACTGTATCTCTTGCTCTATTCTTCTCTCTACTCCCAAGCCAGCGTCTCTCTATCCCCTACAATTCTGCATGCTTTCTATAACCCTTTACCCCATCCCGACGGATTTAATTCCTCCTCATCCTTATTCAACTTCATTCTTTCTCCCTCTTAGGTTCTTGTTGGCTCCTTTTCCCTTCTCACCTACGGTTTATCCTACCCCTCTTCGATCTCTTCCTCGCCCGCTCATAGTAGTTGCTGAAAATACTTTTTCCATTTTCCTTACCAATTTTCCCTCCCTTTCCCTCCCTCTCCTTTTCGGTCTAAACTCACCCATTGGTTTCCGGAACTGCCCCATATTCCTACTGTCTCTTATTTTTGCCCATTTATTTTCTTTGTCTTCTTTCCTTTTCTTCACAATAAGGTTCTTCAGGTCCTTACGTTCTTTCCGCCATTCCTCTCTCTCTTTAGTCCTTTTCCACTTTCTAAATTTCTTTAACATCTCTAAGAGATACTTAGAGATGTTTAATGTTTTCCTTAAGCCTATCCCACGTCTTAAGTTTTATTAAAGTTCCTCCTGCATTGCCCTTCATTTTTTGTATTAGCATTCTTACCCCTGTGATATCTTCGATGGTGCTGCTGATATCCTTGTCCAGGAGTTTTCCTCGAGACCTGAAGCCTCTCACAATGACCCTGTTCTTCCTTTTCCTCCTTTCTTCCTTTTCCCAAATCAAATCCCCATTTTGAAGAAAATCGGGCTTTTGCTTATCGACAACCCCCATCAGTCTATCTCTTCTTTCTCTGCTCTATCTGATTATTTCCCTTCTCCTGCGCCACTTGTGCGGATATATCTCTTTCTTCCTTCTGGTCCACAATGTTTCCTTCAATATTGTCCTAACTCTTTTTTCTTTTATCACTCAGCCCTGACTTCTCGTTTTCCAATTCCTTCCACCTACCCTCCGTACTCTCCTCTCTCCTTGTTACACTTTCTGAAACTTCTGTCAAATCCCTTAATTCCTGTTCTGCGATTTGGATTTCTTGTTCTGCCTGCATGAGTTCTAGACCCACTCTTCTTTTGTCCTCGAAATTCTCAAGTCTCTTCTTTATATCCTCCAGTTCCGGTTTGATCTTTCTTTCCCACCACCTCATAATTTTCCTTTCCTTCATGGTTTCTAAATCACTTTCCTTTGCAATTTTTTCTCCTCTCGTATCATTTATTCCACTGCCCTCCTTGTTTTGCGTAATGCTCAATTAATTAAATTAAAAATTAAAGAAACTATTTAATTGTTTAATAGAAAATCTTAAATCTTAACGATTCGCAGTTTAAATGTCTTCAATTTTTAAATATTTATAACAATCTCTAGAAATAGTCAATAAACAACTAGAAACAACAGTCGATTAAAACCCCTGGAAGCAACAAACAACAACCCCTAATTACCGTTAAAAACACCTTTGAATTACAATTTTTAATAATTATAATAATAGTGACTTACAATATTTAAAACATAACAATAATAACCAATTTCTAGAGTTGATAGCCACTGGTAATATGAACCCTTAGTAATGAAAAACTGTAACTTGTAACAAAAGGAACAAGAACAAAAATCAATACTAAAAATAACCCTGAGAAAAAGGCCATCACAACCTACAACAACAATAATTTGAAACACCTTGCAGTGTTCAATGATTAGACCTATTAAAGTTCAATAACATATTGTACCAATAACAACCTCAGGAAATAGTGACGAAAAACAACAGTCTATTACAACAATAATAATAACAACAGGCAATGCTAAAACAGCCCCTAGAAAGGGTCAATAATAACCTACATAAACAATGAATAACAAACAATGACAAGGAAGAATTACAAGCCATTGTAAATATCAATAACATTCTTTAAAAAGAACAATATCCAGCTTAGTCAATAAAAACCCAAGAACATAATCAACTACAACCCCTGCGGAAGAATAATAACAACCCCTATTTACAGTTAAAACAGGCAATAAGAACATATACCTAGTATTTCTAATAACCCAAAATAGCGGGTAATTATAATCCCTAGTAAAGGTCAATAGCATCCTGTACAAGGAACAACATCTATGTATAGTCAATAACAACCCAAGAATACAATCGACTTCAACCCCTGCAAAAGAACAATAACAACCCCTATTTACAGTTGAAAGAGGCCTGAATTTGTTAACAACCACTTGTATCTGACCGTTATTATACCCAGTAAACGTCAATAACATCATGTCTCTAATAGAACCTCTAGCAGTAGGCAATAACAACTTGAGACAACCAACCACTACAACCCCTAAGAAGAAGAATAACAACAATACTTAATAACCCTTAGTAATCACAGCACCTAGTACGAAAAATAACTCCTAGAAACGCGTAATAACAACCCATATTAACAATGAATAATAACCCCTGGAAATTATCAAGTACAATCTCTAGCAAAGGACAATAACATCCTCTATCAATAACCTCTAGCAAAAGAAAATAAGAACCCCACAAAACGATAACAATTGACAATAAAGAACAATCAACAGTAAACAACAAAAAACAATCTATAGCAACGCAAAAAATAACAACTAGCAATGATAAGAGTCACCTGTATAAATAACTAATAGCTATCTCAACCATCTACGAGTATTATCAGTTATTATCTATCAGTTAGTATCTATCAGTTATTATCCTCAGTAAATGTAAATAACATCATGTCCTAATAGAACCTCGAGCAGTAGTAAATAACAATTTAAGACAAACCTCCACTACAACCCCAAAACCCCAAAAATAATAACAATAGTTAATACCCCCTAGCAATAAGAACACCTGGTTACGAAAAATATCACTTGGAAATTTGCAATAACAACCTGTATAGACAATGATTATTAACCCCTGGTAATGATCAACTAACATCTCTAGTAAAGAACAATAACAGCCTGTATTAGAAACAACCTCTAACAATAGCAAAAAAGGACCCCAGCAAACAGTCAATTACAACCCTTATAAATGAAAAATAACAATACTTATCAACAGCTGTTATCCTCTAGCAGAAAGAAACAGCAACAACAAAATTGTAAGAATGAAAATACAAAAACAATTATTACTTAAAGTAACCCCTTGAAATCGACAATAACAACCTATACCAAATATAACTAATAACACAAGACAGAGGTTAATTATAGTCCGTAGTGAAGGTCAATAACATCCTATACAAACAACAATATCTAGCTATGGTCAATAACAACCCAAGAACACAATCGATTACAAGCCCTTCGAACGAACAATAAAAACCCCTATTTACAGTTGAAACAGGCAATAACAACCTATTCCTAGTATTTCTAATAAACCAAAAAAATAAGCAATTATAATCCCTAGTAAAGGCAAATAGCATCCTGTACAAGGAACAACATCTAACTATAGTCAGAAATAACCGAGCCAAAGCTCGATTACAACCCCTACAAACTAACAATAACAACCCCTATTTACACTTGAAAAAAGCAATAACAACCTATACCTTGTATTTCTGATAACCCAAAATAACGGGCAATTTACTATTTACTAGTTACATTTACATTTGAAACTGATAAAAACAACCTATACCCACTATGCTTAATAACCCAAAAAAATTATCAATTATAATCGAATACAAACACTCGAAACAAATAATAACAATCCTTAAATACACTTAATAAAAGCCAGCAATAATAATCCCTGGTAACAAAAAAAAACAATCTATAGCAACAAAAAAAATAACAACTAGCAATGCTAAAAGTAACCCACAGAGATTAGAAATAGCAATCTATACCAACAATTATTAACAACCACTGGAATCTGTCAGTTATTAGCGCCTGTAAATGACAATAACATCATGTCCTAATAGAACCTCTAGCAGTAGTCAACATCAACTTGAGACAACCAACCACAGCAACCCCTAAAAAGAACAATAACAACAATAGTTAATAACCCCTAGCATAAAAAACATCCAGTAACGAAAAATAACACCTGGAAGTGTGCAATAACAACCCCTAGCAATGATTAATTACAATTTTTAGTAAGGGACAATAACACAACGTACCAGTAACAACTTTGAGCAATAGCAAATAAGAATCCCAGCAAACAGTCAATTACAACCCCTATAAATGAAAAATAACAATGCTTCTCAGCTGCTATTAACCGCTAGTAGTAACAATCGCTAGTAACGAAAAAAACAATCTATAGCAACGAAAAAAATAACAACTAGCAATGCTAAAAGTAACCCACAGAGATTAGAAATAGCAATCTATACCAACAATTATTAACAACCACTGGAATCTGTCAGTTATTAGCGCCTGTAAATGACAATAACATCATGTCCTAATAGAACCTCTAGCAGTAGTCAACATCAACTTGAGACAACCAACCACAGCAACCCCTAAAAAGAACAATAACAACAATAGTTAATAACCCCTAGCATAAAAAACATCCAGTAACGAAAAATAACACCTGGAAGTGTGCAATAACAACCCCTAGCAATGATTAATTACAATTTTTAGTAAGGGACAATAACACAACGTACCAGTAACAACTTTGAGCAATAGCAAATAAGAATCCCAGCAAACAGTCAATTACAACCCCTATAAATGAAAAATAACAATACTTCTCAGCTGCTATTAACCGCTAGTAGTAACAATCCCTGGTAACGAAAAAAATTATAAGAATGAAAAAATAACAAATAGTGCCTGAATCCACCCCTTAAAGATGACAATAACAGATTATACTTATTGTTTACTAAAAATCCTCAGAATATTTAAATAAAACCCTATAGCAATAACAAAATGTAGAAATAATTAATTATAACTTTAATTAACAGCAAATTATATATACTGAAAAAAAATAATAGCAACCCATATAAAAAGATCAGTTACACCTTTGCCTCTCAAACACAACCCCAATAACATAACCCCTTTTTTAATTTTAGGAATGACCGTTTCGCATAATTTAAAATATTCCGAATTACTATCTGCCCTCGTATAATTTGTTTATAAAATTAATAAAAATATCGGATGATAATTTTTTAATATTAAACATCATTGGAGCCATAATTTGAGAAAAATAAGTAAAAAAACATTTTTTTTCTGCCATTAAATGTCCACACTGGTCATTTGTTTATATAATTTGTTTATAAAATAAAAAAAATATCGAATGATAATTTTATAATATGAAACATCATTGGTGACATCATTTAAGGAAAATTAAGAGAAAAAAAGATTCTTTTTCTGCCCTTAAATGTATACACTGGTCATTTGTTTATATAATTTGTTTATAAAATTAATCAAAAATATCGGATGATAATTTTCTGATATGAAACATCATTGGCGACATAATATAAGAAAAATGAAGAGAAATAACGATTTTTTTCTGTCATTTCATAACCATTTTAGACATTTGTTTATATAATTTGTTTATAAAAGTAATAAAAAATTATCAAATGATATTTTTCTATCACTAAGTATTACTGACGACATAATTTGAGAAAAATTAGGAGAAAAAGACATTTCTTTCTGCCTTAAAATATCCACAATAGGCATTTGTTTATATAATTTGTTTATTAAATTAATAATAAATATCGGATAATAACTTTCTAATATTAAACTTTACTTGCGACATAATTCGAGATAAATTAAGAGAAAAACGATTTTTTCTGCCATTAACTCTCCACACTGGTCATTTGTTTATATAATTTGTTTATACGTTTAATAAAAAATTATCGGATGATAATTTTTTATCACTAAGTATCGCTGGCGACATAATTTGAGAAAAACTGAGAGAAAAAGAAAGCTATTTCTGCCTTTAAATGTCTACACTAGGCATTTGTTTATATAAATTGTTTATGAAATTAATAAAAAATATCGGATGATAATTTTTCATCATTAAACATCACTGACGATATAATTTGAGGAAAATTATGTAAAAATCGATTTCTTTCTTCCTTCAAATATCAACACTAGGCATTTGTTCATGTAATTTGTTTACGAAATTATTAAAACATATCAGATGAGAGAGTTTTAAAATCGATTATTATTTTTCCGATGGGGGAGAATAATTTTAACGCAAAAATTTAGTCTTTAAACGACAAATCGATAGTGTAGACTATTTTTTTAAGTAAATTTGTTTAGAATAATTAACTTAACAATATCATTCTTTTTTGGTTTAGCTACCCCCATGCACAAAGTCTGGCAATTCTGATCATAGAAAACAAATTTTCACGAAGATAAACAAAAAATCATCTTTTTTATTTTTTCAAATTAACATTTTCCTACATTTTAATTTTTTCTTATTGCTTTTTATACTAATTTTTAGTTTCCTGAATTAACCTATGACCTCAATCCGTCCTACAAGTCTTCCGGGAGAGGAATTAATAGGACGGACAGTAAAGAAAGTGAGGGGATAGAATTAGGAGATTGGAGGAAAAGTGAGGGGTGAGTAAATAGGGAAATTAAAGAGAGTGGGGAGCGATGGTGAGTATGAGGGTAAATAAGTAGGGGGAGTAGAAGAGTCAAGTGGAAGGGGCAGTGATGAGAAAGAAAGTGGGGATGAAAAGGTGGGCGAAGGGATGAGAAGGGAAAAAGTAAGGGTAGGGAGGGGAATTGGGAGTGAGGGAAAGGAAGGGAGGGGTAGAAACGGAAGAGTTATAAAGGAAATTATAGATGATGTGGGAACTCAGGAAAAAGGAGGAGAATTAGGGAGAGAAATTATTTAGGGGAGATTTGAAAGACTTAATGAACCTCTTAATAGGCTATTAAAACCTTTTTTGGTAGATACTAGAGACCCTACTATCACTAATTTTTATTTTTACGAATTACCATTCTCCCACATCTTAATTTGTTCTTATTATTGTTTATATTAATTTTCAATTTCCCTAATTAACATATGGTCTGAATCCGTTCTACAAGTATTCCTGGAGAGGAATTAATGGGACGGGAAGTCGAGAAAGTGAAGGGACAGAATTAGGGAAGGTGAGTAAAAGTGAGGGTTGAGTGAATAGGGAAATTAAAGAGAGTGGGGAAATATGGTGAGGGCGAGGGTAAGGAAGAAGGGTAGGGCGAGTAGGAGAATATAGGGAAGGGTTAGTGATGAGAGAGGAAGTGGGGATGAAAAAGGTTGTCGAAGGGATAAGTAAGGGTAAGGAGGGGAATTGAGAGGGAGGTAGGGAAAGGAAGGAGTAGAAACGGAAGAGTTATAAAGAAAATTGTAGATGATGTGGGGACTCAGGAAAAAGGAGGAGAATTAGTGAAAGAAATTATTTAGGGGAGATTTGAACGACTTAATTATCGTCTTAATAGGCTATTAGAACATTTTTTGGTTGACACACGGGCACCTACTATCACTAATTTTTATTCCTGCAAATGACCATTTTCCATCATCTTTATTTTTTTCTTATTTTTGTGTATACTAATTTTCAATTTACTTAATTAACGTGTGGCCTCAATCTATCCTACAAGTCTTCCGGGAGAGGAATTAATGAGACGGAATGTAGAGAAAGTGAGGGGACAGAATTAGGGGAGGTGAGGAAAAGTGAGGAGTGAGTGAATAGAGAAATTAAAGAAAGTGGAGAGCGAACGTAAGGATAAGGGTAAGGAAGAAGGGTAGGGGGAGTAGGAGAATTTAGAAAATTAGAGGTCGTGATGAGAGAGAAAGTGGGGATGAAAAAGGTTGTCGAAGGAATAAGAAGGGAAAAGTAAGGGTAGGGTAGGAAATTGGGAGGGAGGAAAGTGAAAGAAAGGGTAGAAACAGAAGATTTAGAAAGGAAATTGTAGATGATGTGGGGACTCAGGAAAAAGGAGGAGAATTGGGAGAGAAATTGTTTATAGGGAGATCTGAACGACTTAATTAATGACTCTTTGGGTTAAAAGGTTTGGGTTAAAAGTCTCCAAGGGGATGAATTTATGGGATGGTAAGTAAAGAAAGTTAGAGAAGAGTACCAGGGGTGGTGAAGAAAAGTGAGGGGAAGTATGTAGGGAAATTAAGGAGAGGGAAGAGCGAGGTTGAGGGCAAGGAAAAGGGAGGGGGAAGTGATGAGAGGTGAAGGGGAGATGAAAAAGGTGGGCGAAGGGATGAGATGGGCAAGGGGGGAGGGTTAGCAACGGAGGGATGAATAGCAACGGAAGAAATAGAAAGGATATTGTGAATGATGTGGGGACTTAGAGAAAAGGAGGAGAATTAGTGAGAGAAATTATTTAAGGGAAGATTTGAGCGTCTTAATTACGTCTTAATGGCCTATTCAAACCTTTTTTGTAGACACACGGGCGCCTACTATCACTAATTTTTATTTTTACGAAATACCATTTTTGTAGATCTTAATTTGTTCTTTTTTTTCTTTGCACTAACTTTCAATTTCCCTAATTAACATATGGCCTTAACCCGTCCTACAAGTCTCCAAGGATATGAATTAATGGGACGGGAAGTAAAGAAAGTTAGAGAACAGAATTAGGGGTGGTGAAGAAAAGTGAGGGGAAGTAGATAGGGAAATTAAGGAGAGGGGAGATCGAAGGTGCGGGTAAGCAAGAGGAAGGGGGAAGTTACGAGAGGTGAAGTGTAGATAAAAAAGGTGGGCGAAGGGATGAGTGGGGGCAAGGGAGGGGTAGCAACTGAAGAAATTGAAAGGAAATTGTGGATGATGTGGGGACTTAGAAAAAGGGACGAGAATTAGGAAGAGAAATTATTTAAGTGAAGATTGAAGCGACTTAATGAACTTCTTAATGGGCTATTAAAACCTTTTTTGGTAGACACAGGAGCGACTACTATCACTAATATTTATTTTTCCGAATTACCATTTTTATACATCCTAATTTGTTCTTATTTTTGTTTATACAAATTTTTAATTTCTTGAATTAACATATGGCCTAAATCCGTCCTATAAGTCGCAGGGGAGAGAAATTGATGGGGCGGGAAGTAGAGGAAATGTTGGTACAGAATTAGAGTTGGTAAGGAAAAGTGAGGGGTGAGTAAGTAGGGAAATTAAAGAGAGGGGAAAGTGGGGGCGAGGGTAGGGAAGAAGGTTAGGGAGAGTAGAAGAATGAGGGAAGAGAAATTAATGGGACGGGTGGTAGGGGAAGTGATGAGAGGTGAAGTGATGATGAAAAAGGTGGGAGAAAGTGGACAAGGGAAAGGGAGTGAAAGCGAGAAGGGAGGAGAAGAGAGAAGATAGCAACATAACATATAGAACAAAAATTGTGGATGATGTGTTGACTTAGATGAAAGGAGGGGGAGTATGGGAGAGAAATTATTTGAGTGGAAGATTTCAACGACTTAATGAACGTCCTAATAGGCTCTAAAACCCCAGTTTTTTGTAGGTTTTTCATTTGTCCCATTATTAATAAAATTTGCAATTTAAATAACGTGAAAATAATAATTCTGAAGATAGAATAATGCCAAACGCTAACTCGGAAAAATAAAAAATATCTCGAATTGTACTTTGAAAAAAATAAAAAATACGGAGAAATATAAATTCTGAAAAATAAAATAGCGTAAACTCTTTTTCTGTCAAACGACTTCCAGCTGCGAGAATATTCATGTGCCTCGTTATTCTCAGTATGCAACAACTTTTCTCGAGTTCAAAACATTTTCCCTCGCTGCTAAATATTCACCAACAAATCTCCTAATATCCAGACTATGTATGGAGATATTTTTGTTTTACTGAAAACATAATCTTTTAGAAGAACCTGAAAAATTCCCTTTAGCGAATCTCCTGCGAAATCTTGAAACAGGACCTTGCATAATTTCCCAAGTTATGTGCCTGCCGGGTGCCGTTATATCGTCTCGCAGCAATAAACATTAGTATAATTCGCCGACAGGAAATAAAGAGAGGGTCGTTTCGCCTAGCTTTAGCTCTGAAAGCTTGCCTCTAAAAAGTAAAAAAAAAGAAAAAAAAATATCGGTAAATCTCGACCACCTTCATTCCTCGACGTGGAAAATAACTGTACTTCGCCTCTCGTTACAGGCGCCTTTTCTAAAGCGATTTCAACCACCCTCACGCCTCTTTTCTTTTGTCATATTCCCTTATATCCGGTCTCTTTACACCATTTTTACTGAAACAATTACGAGCATCTGCTTGGATATTTTAATTTAAATCGCATTGTAAAATGTATATCGCGAGAGCCGTTTTAGTGAGGTTTTTTTTACTGGTTGACGTGCTCGGGGCGGCTTGAATTAATTCTAGAGTGTAATTTATTTTTTTAAGTGGAGTCGAGGTTTTATACTATACGTTACAGTTTTTTATTTTTATTTTGTATGACAATCCTTCATATGAAGGTGTGTACAAACTAAAGTTTGTTTCCATTTCTTCAATGGGCCCATAACCTGTTTTGTGTTTCAGTTTCTAAAATATGTGTCTACCAGAATTCATTTTTCTAAAATTTAATTTTTCTTATAATTAGTTACAAAGGTACTTAAACAATTAATTAAGTTGTTTATAAATGCAATTTTGAGTTTCAAATAAGTTATAAAATAATCATTCATATTTTTTAACGAAAATAATCCTTCGATACTGTTTTATCTTGTAAACTGATTAATTAGTTATTAGTTGATTACTAAATCCAAATAACAAAAAGGAAAGTGCAAGTTAGGAGAAAAATATGTGGGAAATAAAAATTATTTGTTATTAATTGCTTAATTACTATTAGCTTCATTATTCATTCATTTGACTGAAAAATGGAATGTTTCTAAAATTATTTTTTATGCTGTCAAAATTTGAATTTTCGATTTCAAGATTTGTTTTTTTTTAGGTTTAAGTTTTTACTAATGGGGTGGTTTTTCTGTACCTAGGGATGGTATTTTATATTTTTGTGTCGCGCATTCGAGAGCTCAAAATAGGCCCAAAATGTGATGCATTTTATTGTTTTCTGGTTTTATTTTTGTCAAGGGGGTTGTTTTTTGAACATGGGGGTGGTTTTTGGAAAAACCGATTTTCCAACAAATTCGGTTACATTTTTAAAGAACAGAATTATATTTTAATTAAAATTATCTGTGTTTAATTAAAACAATAAATAATTATTATGATAAATAATAAATTTTTTACGAAATAGTTTAATTTTGAACCAAACACATGAATTTTTAATAGCAAAAGAGATTAAATGTTTATGAAAAAAATAACAAAAAACGAAATGGTTAAATTTTTAATTAATAAAAACTTTTTTTAGAAAAAAAATCGGATTTTCAACCAAAGAAATAAAATTTCAACGACAACGATTAATATTCAACCCAAATAGAATAATTTGGAACAAAATACATACATTTTCAACCAAATATTTTAATTTGTAATGAAATTTTCTACCTAGAATGTTGAACCAAAAAGGTAGTTAAATATTTTAATAGATTATTAATTATGTAGTATTATTAGTTAAAAATAAATAATTTTATAATTTTTTGTTTCAACAATTGAAAAATATTTGAAAATAAATTTAAGTTACTTGATACAAATAAACTGCCAGTTCAACAAATTTAAAAAAGAAACATTTTTTACGCAAATGGAATTGATTTAAATAATTAAAAATTAATTAACTAATGTTGTCAAATATTCCACTAGACCAATAGTAATAATTTTTATTTAAAAACTTCAAAAACATAAAAAACAATTCTATTTATTTAAACAATTAAAAATTTATGAACCAATGTTAATAAATATTCCACTATACTAAAAGCAATAGTTTTTAGGGAAAAATTTAATTTTCTAACAAAATTATTTAAACAAATTGAATTTCTTTAAATGCTTTTATGTCAATTAAAGAAATAAACTGCCAGTTTAAATAGTTTTTGAAAAAAAAAAACATTTTTCACGCAAATGGGATTTATTTAAACAATTAAAATTTAATTAACCAATTTTGTGAAATATTCCACAAGACGAATAGTAATAATTTTTTTTAAACTTTAAAAACATAAACATAAACATCAATAAATTAATGTTAATAAATGTTCTGCTAGACCAATAGTAATAATTTTTATGAAAAAAAAATAATTTTCGAAAAAATATTTAAACAAGTTCCATTTGCTTAAACAATTAAAAATCAATGAACTAATGTTAATAAATATTCCACTAGACTAATAGTTACAAATTTTAAATAAAAAAAGATAATTTTAAAACAAAACCGTTAAACTTTCAACCAAAGAGATACGTTTTCAACTAAAAATATAAATCCTCAAGAAAAAAAACGATTTCTTAACAAAGTGATTCAACACAACCTTTAAAAAAATAGTTAAATACTCAAACAAAGAGAGTCTTAAAGAGGGCCTAGAATTATAAAATAAGATAGAGAAGAAGACATAGGAAAAGATAAACGGGAATTAAGATTAATAGAGATAGGAAAAGATTGAAATGGATAGATAAAGGAGAGTCTGAGATAGAGAAGAGAGGATTGAAAAAGACAGACAATAATTAAAAATTGACAAAGAGATAGAAAAGGATAGACGTTATACCTGTAGGATAGGATGAGATAGGAAAGTATAGATTTAAAAACGTAAGGGAGAATATTCACCGGGATAGGTAAAGGATAGGATGATATAGAGAAGAGGGTATTGAAAAAGATAAGCGTGAATTCAAATCGACAAAGAGATAGATTAAAAAGACGTTGAATAGACGTGATAAGGATAAGAGAGAGAAAAAAAGATTGAAAAAGATTGGTATGGATAGATAACGTTTAGGATGAAATAGAGAAGAGGGGATTAAAAAGGATAAATATTAATTCAAATTACCGAAGAAATGCAAACAGAGATTCAACTGAGATAGAGAAGAGAGACTTGAAAAATACAGACAATAATTGAATTTGGCAATGAGATAGAAAAGGATACACGTTCATAGAGGTAGGATACGATGAGATAGGAAAGTGTTGATTGAAAAACGTAAGGGAGAATTTAGTTTCACTAAGAGATAAAAAAATATTCACCTGGATAGGTAAAGGATAGGATATTATAGAGATGGGGGCATTGAAAAAGATAAGCGTGAATTCAAATCGACGAAGAGATAGATAGAGGGAGAGAAATTAAAATTGAAAAAGATTGGTATAACTAGATAACGTTTAGTATGAAACAGAGTAGAGAGGATTGAAAAGGATAGATAAAATTAAAATTGCCAAACAAATGGAAACAGATAGTCTTTTATAAGTGTAGAATGCGATAAGAAGAGAAGAGGAGATTTAAAAAATTTTAAATTTAGATTGGCAGAGATAGAAAAATATGGACGCAGATAGATGTATTATAGGACAAGGTAGAGAAGAATAAATGGGAAAAGATAAACGGGAATTGAAACTAATAGAGATAGGAAAAGATTCACATGAATAGATAAAAGAGAGGCTAGAATAGAGAGGAGAGGATTGAAAAAGATAAGCTTGAATTCAGATCGACAAAGAGATAGATTAAAAAGACGTTGATAGATGTTATAAAGATGAGAGAGAGAAAAAAGATTGAAAAGGATTGGTATGTGTAGATAATGTTTAGGATGAAATAGAGAAAAGGGGATTGAAAAAGATAGACGTGAATTTAGATTAAAAAATTGGTTTAAAAAGTTGTAAGATGTAGAAGGAGTGACATGAATAGAGAAAGGATAGTATGAGATAAAAAAGAGAGAATTGAAAAAGATAGACGTGAGTTTGGATTGACAA
>JAAAKG020159672.1:0-29542 GCA_010014905.2 Druon quercuslanigerum | reverse complement strand
AAATGGAGTTCAAAAACGTACTGCAACCTCCTCGTGGTGGGCTCCGGAAACTAATTTTTATAGGCTAACTGCAGGCGAATATGATTAAAATATATAATGCAATATCAAAACCAGTACATACAATTTATATCGATTTGTGATGTTCCAGGCCTCGGGGTTATGTTATGCGCTATACACAATACAGGGACGGCACCCTGCGCCAGAGTTTGATTTTTTAAGCCATGAAGTACCATTACGAAAAATTTGGGTAAAATATATTCTGAACTAGACAATAAAAACATTTTTTTAAAGAAAAAACTAGAGGTTTATCTCTAAAACATAACCTCAAAAAAAAATGTTGAAAATGTTTTAAACATTTTTTTGTCCCTATGTTTTGTTTCAAAAATTTAATAATTTGTTTTCTAATTATTCTTACAGGTGAATATAACATATATTTTGATCATCAAAATCGGTTGGGTAGTTTTCAAGAAAAATGTCTTTTTTGATTTTTCTTTTCTTGGCCATAACTCCCCTAAAAATAAAACTTTTAAGTCATCCTTTGTAGGAATTTTATGTGATATCAATGTCCATCTATAGTGGTAATATGAACTTGATACGTGCGGGGCAACTTTTGCACGCTTACCCCCCTAGGCCCTTCGGCCACTTTCCATTTGTAACAATTTCCATTTGTCTAAAAGAGCAGAAGAGGAAATGTCCTGAAGAGGCAAGCGTTCAGCTATTTTAACTGTAGCCGTCGCGCTACTGCTACTTCTAATTCTAGGCGGTTGCAAACGTCGTAACAAATAAAGAAGACTTGAATGTGGATAATTCCGCTTTCAGATTATTTCGCTTAGTACCCTCCACACTTTTAGCCTTGAAAATACGACCTGCTAATGTCATTAGCAAGTGTTCGATTTGGTCAAAGAGGATATGAATCAGGGGTTCCTGTTTTCAAAGTTTTCAAAGTTTTGTAACCTGTCTTGTTTGGACGAAACTGCAAAAAGTATTTATTCAAAGTGGGCCGCTGCTCTAGTGGACGTAAGCAGCATGGCCTTCGCGTAACCTACCGACTAGCAGAATGCTTTATAAACCGAAGTGGAGCAAGCTTGTGTTTCACCTGCATTTTTTCGAAATCTTCGAAACAAATAGCCTAGTTGTGAAAAAAATTAATATATTTTTATTGATGGATCAATGGATTCATTGCCTAGTCCATCAAGACCTTTCGTAAATGCATTGTCCACAATGTGAAGGTTACATGAGCCTATATTTAAGAGATCTTTTCCTCAACGTTCTCTTACATCTTTGTTTATTAGATTCCACACTATTTTATTAACTTTGGGACCGTCGGAACAGAGCATAATTAATTTGTCTTCTGAAAGGTCATAATCTTCTAAGTCACTATTTAAATTCTGTGCTTGAACTTAACCAGTTGCAGTCCCAAAAACGAAGTTTTCAAATGATGATCGACAACTTCACGATATTTTTCTGAAAAGAATCTTATGCGACTTAGAGCCATGCAGCATTTGAGCCATGCAGCTTCTGGAAACATAGTCCGAACCGTATCTCCTAACCCCTCAAAAGAATTAGCAGACATGTCTTTTGAGAAGTTGAATCATTAGGCTCATTCATTTGCAACTTCAAATAATTATCACTAAACCTTATTTTTGCTTGCGTAGAATGTAAAGTAGTGCTAAAACCCTGTTGAATATCAGTAAAACCTTTCAAAGCATGAGAAAATGTTCTTCCACAGATAGTGCAGTATAAATGATATTGTTCATTCTTCAGTTCTTTATTCTCGGGTCTCTTACACCATTTAGAAACTAGGTGACCGAAACTGCTAGTTCGATCTAGCCAATTAAGTTGAAATTTACACTTACTACGAGACATTATAGCAACTGAAAACTAAAAAAGATTTTTTTTAAATGATTACCGAATTATTGAATTTCAAAATTATTTTTTTACCCTCATAAAATAAATCACCCTACCCTGCTGGAAGTTAAGAGATTCAAAAAGATAGAAACGTATTGATAAAAAAAGATAGAGATATTCAATCATTCTCAAATGCACACTTTGCATCCCACAAAGTCTTTCTTTTTCGTTTCACTCCCTGTCCATCGCGACTACTGAGATCTATCTCTGTGTATTCCTGAGTCTATCCTTTACACTCACACTTGTCTCTCATTCTACATCACTGACTCTATCCCTTGTGGTCCCATGGGCCTATATTTTTCTTTGTTGTTCACAAATACCTATCTTTATCTATCCCTTCTACCCACTATCATCGATATATCGTTTTAATTTCTATCCATTTGCATCCACAAAAAATGTAGTATTCTTATCCATTTCGAAAAGAGTCATATATATCGAATTTCAAACTCCGGCTAAATAGTATTAAACCAGCAAGGGTTTATATACCTGACAATAAAACTACCTAGATTTACGACTTACTAGGCGAAGTTCGAACTCTGCAAAGAAATCTGCTGATCCTTCAGATATAGACGGTGCAAATAATTTCACTTGTGTCTGACTTTTACAGGTAGCCACCTACTGGACACCGCCGGTATCAAGTCAGGGATGTACGTCAAGTAGCGCGCGCCTCGCTAAGGATAGATGTCGATAAGCGGAGGATTCGGTTGGATAGAATAAATAGAATGCAAGAAGATAGTGCTAAAATTGTCTACAGTAGTACTGGGTTACTTAATATTGCAATAATCAGTCCTGGCCAGTCGTTCCTCACATATTATACTACTACAACTTTACCTCCATCTCCATTTTCCTGAAACGAGAGGAATACACGACTCACTAATCAGAGAGAAGGAAGTTTTAAAAAGGACCCTTGAATTATTTTTACAAAAAATGGAATCCAACTGGAGGGTATCGCGAAGAAAATTCAATATTTGAAAATTAGAGCTACCCTTGTGTCCACTACAAAAAAATACGTAATTGGGATGCTGGGTCCAAAAAAGGCGATGCGATGGGGAAAAATATAACAGCGCTACAAGCTGAATGTACAGCCACTTGGAACTTCTGTTGCAAAACGAAAAAAAACACTTAATCAAGGACCCCTGAAAAGGCCCTGCCGGAACGCAACACTCCCATTTGGGAAAGGGAGGCTAAGAGAGACAGGGTTGTTGGACCAAGTGATTTATACATTCTTGATCTTGAAAGTCACCTGTAATTGCCGAGGTTAAAGTTGGTATCATTATTGCGGGATTTTGAGGGCTGCCGTTTTAAAACTATTTTTTCGCTGTGATCTGCTCAGATAAGAAGTCTGGAAAATGAGTCACCAAGGCAATGGGTGGAGCGAAACCATGGAAAGGATATCTGTTATATTTGCCTATAATATACTAAATACCTGGTACACATTAAAGTCTAACATTATAGAGAAGGACAACGTCAATCCATGTTGAATTGCTCAGAACTCCTGCCACTCAATTCTCTAGACCTGCTGTCATCAGAGGATTAGGGACGTTTGGTGGGATACTTTAGCATAAAAAGATGGCCACTGGTCATTGGATGTGATGCGAATACTCATCATGCAATATGGATCAGTCGGAAAATCAACAGAAGAGGTGAGTTCATGTTAAATGACCTTTTGACTACCAATTTAACCATATTAAATCGCGGGTATACACCAACCTTAATAACATTAAACTTCTATGACGTTATTGACCTGACATTGTTCCTTGTATCCATTGGCGAAGCATTTAGGAGTGGCAGGTATAGCCTGGTATATCCTTATCAGATTGCAAGCATATACATTTTTCACTGAGTGCTGAAGAGCCTTATTCGATTACGTACAGGAATTTAGAAGCAAAAGACTGAAGTAAATATGGAGAAGATCTTGGAGAGCCATTGTAAATTATTTTTTGGAGGACAAGATCAGTTGATCAGATATAGTTTGTTTTGGATGTAGTGAATAGGGCCATATGTAAATCTTATGAGGATAATTGTCCTATTGATATTAGAAAGCTAGACAAGGATGATCGGTGGTGGACTTATAGACTTAAGGTCTTAAAAAAAAAGAAAGCGGAAATCTAAAGAAATCCAGGCAATTTAAAAAATGTGATTTGTATAGAATCAGTGTAGCAAAATATACTAACTGATATTCCAAGTTAAGGTTTTATACTCCTAAAGCTCATATTTTGTGCTTTAAAATTTAGCGTATCATTCTTGAAATATTTTTTGAAGATATTAGAAGAATATCTGATAGCTGAATATTATAATCACAAGTTTTTCCTGTTAACAGTTTACGATCTAATATCTACATATAGATTTCCTGATAAGATTATCAATTTATGTGAGGGATGCCTAGAATTTCCGAGATAACGACTATATGATAAAAGCAATACATACTCTTAGAAAGCACTATAATATTAGTCAGTTACATTAATAGACAAATGTTTTGATCAATTCTTCAACAAATATTTCCTACAGTTAAAAAATATGAGAATTGTACACACTCTTATCTTATCCTGAACAACTATCCTCAATATTGGTGAAAATAATATTATATTAATAATTTTGAATATATTGTTTAAGCTTTGCATTCTATCTCAATTTCTATTTTTTCAATTTTTCATTTCGGATGTCCGAAATAAGTGCAAGTTTACTCTGAATTTATAAACAGAGAGGTCAGAATGTGTGTGGTATAAAAAATGAAATTCAAAAGGTGCCGATATTGAAACGAAGTTTTTTCGAATTTTAAAACTAGGAATTATTTTGGGATTCAGGCTAAAGTGTAAAGATTAAATCTTGAAAAATATGTTTAGACATCTCAAGCTTCTCTTCATATTTTTGCAGCTACATAGATCACGAAAAAATCTTTTATTAGCTCTAATTTCAGAAATAAAGAATTATATTTTTAGTTTAGACATACTTTAAAGTATTTACGTATCTAATAAATGTTATTTGTTAAAAAGATTTATTTTAAATAAGTGTTTTTCCTTAAAACAGTAAATTCCCTTTTAGATATAAATTAATTTTAATAATAATGATATTTACAAGATTACATAACCTTGAGCTTTCTGCATAAGAGAATTTAATAAAAACGTTTGCAAACCGTTGACAACTATGTTGATTACTATCAAATATAGAATTGCAACCAAATTCACAATTTTTTTGCAGCTAAAAATATTCTGCAGCATTTCCATACAATTTTAAGATTATAAAAGCTTGTAGTTTCTCTCTGATATGTTTCCTAGGTTAAACATTTTTCAGTGCCTTCAAGTATTCCTCCCAATTAATCCGTAAGGTGTTATTGAAATACAAACTTTTTCCGCAAAGTTTAGTGCAAACTTTTTAGAGAAACTTCTTTTTGCAGAGTTGAGCTTACAGTTCGACTGTTTACCAAACGGCGATCCTATTCCTCGCGCTTCTCGATTCGAAAATTCTGGTTCTAATAAAAGAAGTAGTTTTCCTGAAAGGGCTCTTCCAGCTGCTAGACAACATTCTACAATCATGTCCCCTTATCCTGCAGAAACTTCTCTTCGTGTAAGGTCTAGGTCTCCTCCTATCTCGCGTCGTTATGTACAAATACTTGGATTTGATCCTCAGCAAATGAAACTTCTCCGGCTCAAACCCAACAAAAATCCGCGCCAGCGATTCGAAATTAAAACATACACTTTTCCTCCTGATAAACCAATTCGATTGCAGGGAAAAGGACTATTTAGCTCTAGACCAATGCCAACCGAACAGCAAAGAGTAATAGCAACATCCACTGGTGACGTCGTTGCAATCATGGAAGCTAATACATATCTTCGTGGAATTTATAATCTCAACGTGAAACGGGTGGGCATAAACATGTACAGTGGAACAGTTTTCGAATTGACATCAGAATTAATCGAAGAAACTCCATTAAGCTCCAATCGTCCGATTTTAAAAAATTTTGAAGTAATACTGTTAAACCAAGTATAAACATAAATTCTTGGCAGCATTATTTCATTGCAAAAAATGTAAGCCCGAAATGTAATATTGTTTGTAATCCAATGCTGGATCAAAATTTCGCGTAATGAAAAAACCATTTTTAACTATGTGCTTATTTCACATTTAATTATATCCGCGTTCATTTCTGAACGCACTGGCCTAAAAAAGTTGAATTCCTTATATCTTCATATTTACAGATTTTACTACAAATTAATCCTTACAAGCTCATAGCCATCCACTCCTTAGGTATATGACGGTTCTCCGTATCGCCTTTTCCTCAATATAAACCGCAAGTAGGTTCCTAATTTGTTGCCTTGCCTCGCATTGCCAAACACTGCCTCCGCAGCTACTATCTAATACTTATCTGCTAATTAAAATATTTACGGCGAACTTATATTTAGACCCTTAAGTATTTCCAAAGTTCCTTTCCCTAGCCCTCTTCTCCTTCCTCCTTTTCTTCGCCATCTCACAAACAGTCTCCATCAAAAAGTTTGACACGCATTTTGAAAACACACTGTCGCAGAATTTTTACCATCAAATAGAGGTCGGTATGGGCCTGCACGAAAGGATTTGCGGTGCGTATCCGAGTTGAGTCGGAAACCCCCGACCGGTCTCGAAGTCACGGGCGATGGAACTTCCAGTCGTAAATCTCTGCTAAAGATCCTCTAGAGAAAGATGCGAATATGTTTCCCTAACCATATTGCACACCAACAGCTGCAAACCAAACTAAAAACCTCGAAAGCATCGAAACCTCGAAGTCGCCTTCATCAACCCACTTTTACCTAGAACCCACTACCAGCACCCGAGCGTATTTCTCGTGGATCGCTTCGCCATCGAATGTTTCTAGCCACCGATTCGCTACTCATCTGCAAGAACTCTCAGTCCCAATTCCAGCCTCCCTTCGGTAAGAAATCCCGTCATACCTGGAGTCCTTATAAAGAAATCCACCTCTGTATCCCCAAAACTAAAAAATCTAAAATAGAAAATTTAGTGCAATTGTGCTTAGCTTAAATATTTCAAGTGTCCGGACCAAAAAAACTTCGCCGTGCACGCAAGCAGGCTCGCATGTGCACCGAGCATCCTTGCGAGTACCGCACGAGGTCATTTGACGTATCTTCCAAATAAAAGGTCTTACGACGGAAATAAACATCTGTCCATCTTTGCGACAATTTAAAATCTAATTAACATCTTAATTAGAATACTGCAAAAAAAATTCAAATGTCCTCATGAAAATGAAAGGTAGGGACCCCTTATAGGAATTTAGTGTAGGGCGTTACATTTTTACAAATTTTGACGAAAATAGCATTAAATAAAACTATGATTTAAATAAAAACAAGGAAATAATAGGGGTTTTGAGAGAGAAAATATGAAAACCCTAATTAATAACAATAGGTCGAACCAGGATGGGTTAAATTAAACAAGACATACAGAAACAACTTAAATTTCGCAGAACCAACCTCCACTCTATGAAATTAATCTAATCCGAAATAAATAATAAAAATTTTAAACGTAATTCTTTTCTGAAAAATAACACACAGTTCGTTCTAGAAACAGACGAACTTTAAAAAAGCGCAGAGTTCAATGAATTTACGAACCAAGAAAAGAAAAGACTTTGTGATGAAAGGGAAAAAAGGTCAAACAATCTAAGGCTCAGGTTAAACCCGATGCAACATAGCTCTTTCGATGACGTAAGAGAAATATTTAATACCGTAGCAAAGTATACGAAAAGAAGAAAAATAGGGTAAGCGGAGAGGATGAAATCTCAGAGGGTTTCTGTATGAGTATGGGTTTGAGGCACGGATGTCCGCTTATCCCAACGCTTTATGCAATTTTAATAGTGGATATTGAAAGTAAGCTAGCGACTGGAATAGCACAAGGAGTAAGGGAAGATTTGGGTGAGAATAGCTTAGAGTTTTATGCAGAAAAGTTAAAGCATATAATGTTCAGGAAAGGAGGTGGAAGGTATAAGGGATGGGAGTAGAAGTTTTCTGCTTTGGAGGAATGGGGGAGTGGATGGCCATATCAAACAGAGTGCGAGAGGGGCAAATGTAGTGAAGAGGTAAGTGTCGGGCTGGAAAAAAAGTTCGTTAGCAGATGATTTCGGAAGGATAATACAATTGTTCGATTCTCTAGTAATGATGAGTGTCTTATTTTATGGAATGCAGGTGTGAGGGTGGAAGCTGAGCAAGGCGATACATAGGATACAGGAGGGGTATGTAAAGTGGACACTGGGATTGGAAAGGAGTACGCCTAACTATACTGTTAGGAGGGAGACATGGAGAACCAGTTTAGGGGATATAATGGGGATTCGAGCGTGCAAATATGAGAAAAAAGTTTTGGAATAGGAGGGAAGTAATCTGGTTAGGAAGTGTTGAGGGGTGAAGGAGAAAAGATGTAGTGGCGGAAAGAAACAAGAAAAAGGAATGCATATAAGATGGTTAAGAAAAACGGAATTGAGAAAGAGAGAGAGAAGGCAGCAGGTAAAGAGAGAATAAGAGTGTAAAGACGTTTCACAGGAACTATACGTGGCTTATGCCAATGTAGAGAGCACAATATTTGTCTGAGAAAGGAGAGAAGCGACCACGAACTTCAAGCGATGATGAGATGTTGAAGCATGGAGGATTATAATAGGTTCTGACGTTTTAGGATGTAGAAGATATGTTAATTATACGGGAAGGAAGATGCAAAAGTGGTAGACAGTTTGGAGGAGCGTGAGGAGGTGGAAAGCAGTGGGATAAGCATGGAGGTATTGTTGCATGAAAGGGGGGACAGAAATACAGCACCATGGGTAAAGAGGCTGAAGTTTAAGATGCAAAAGAAGAGAAAAAGAGGGAAAAAGAGGAACGTTAAATAAGTATAAGGTTTTATCTGCAAAGGCAGTTGAAACTGGGATGCAAGGATATAATAGCGAGCGGTATTAGAGATAAGCAGCATTTGCGCAAAAGTTTTTACTTTTATTTTTCAATACAAAGGGAAAAGAGCTGCTTAAAGTCATCTTTTGCGCTTTGAAACTTACAGCGAGTATACTTCGTGGATTAAAACGTGTGAGTGTTGGTTTCGAAAATTTAAAAGTGGCGATTGCGACACGAAGAACAGAGAACGTCCAAGCTATCCAAAAAAGATCGAGGATGAGGAATTGTTCAAATTTAGTGCGAATCAAGAGATGAATCCCCAGCAATTCACATGCAATCATTTTCATTCAATTATTTTTTTATAACAAATTCAATAAATTTTTTAACATTTGCATTGCTATTGGTTATCTTTTATGGATAGTTGCTTTCAGTTTCCTAGGTATTTTCATTGTATAAATGCACTTTTTAAACACCGGCATACATCAAAAGTCAAATTTGTCTTTCATTTTTGTTAATAAATAAACGAAAATTTAAAAATCGGCCATAACAGTTTGATGCAAAATGTTCTTCGCTTTTATTTCAGAAACGAAAGTTAAAATCGGAGAATAATTGTCTTCTAAAAGTTATTTGTCTACGGACTTTTTTCCCCCATTGTATAGAACCTCGTTTATCAGAGCTATTGCAGACCGGTCCCAACTTGGCTAATTGGGAAACTCGGATAAAATGTATTTGTTAATAAAAAGAATCTCTCAGTATAATAAAGTGAAAGTATACCTACATAAATATTTAATTTGTACAATAACATGTTTAAAAAAATCTTAGAAGATAGTTTACATAAAATAAAAACATAATATCATAGTTAAAAAAAACATCAGAAAAATTAAAGAATTTTTTATCTGCTACTATATATTTAATTTAAAAAGCACAGATGTTATATAATTAAATAATTATTTAGGTTAAATAATTATAATCACAAGTTTTACCTGTTATCAGTTCGAAAAACAGAATCTATACAGACTCATTGAAATCATTACAAATCTCTTAGGAAATCCTAATATCACTTAAATACTTTTAAAATCCTTTAAAGTCTTTTCGATATATCCCTCTTTGATATAAAACTAAGAATTGAAAGTTCAATTTATTTTTAAAATGCAAGCTTTCCATTTGAATTTTTTTTCGTTAGATGCATATTTCTTGAGATATTTTAATGTCTTAAGATAAAAGAATCACGCTGTATACAGATTTCCTGATAATAAATTAATACCACAGACATGACGTTCAAAACTTTTGAGACAACAACTATAGGATACAAGCACTATATACTCGAAGGAAGCACTGCGATTTTTTTTTAGTTGCATTGCTGGACACATTCTGCGTTAATACTTCAACGAATTTTTCTGCTAATTAGAAAATATGAGCATTGTGAATAGTCTCTTCTCATCCTGGGCAGTTATCCTGATTTCTATTGGTGAATATAATTATAGATTTAATGCTTTCACGATGATTCATTTTGATCAAAAGAGATATTTAGGATTCCACTCCTGATCTGATAATAAGGTATCAGGTTATGTTTTTCTTTTTTATACTCTCTTCAAAGCCTGTGATTGGTCAGAGCACCCCACCGTGGGGCAGGTCGAACCTGATTGGCCAGTCCCCACGGAGGGGCTTTTTGGCCAAACATATGCATCGCAGAGAGTATACATAAGAATAAGATAACCTGATACCCCAGTTTCAGGTCAGCCGTGAAGAAGTGAAATATATTTTTGTAAACTATGCGCAAATAAAAAATCAAGCCAAGTATTCTGCATTTAACCGCAGTTTCTATTTTATTTAAAATTTTATTTCAATTTGGTGTAAAATAAGTCCTAATTTATATAAAAACGTATCATTTAAAACTGAATTTTCTCTTTAAAAAAATCTTTCTTTTTTCGCACTACTATGAATCAAATTACAGGACTTCTAATTGTCGTGCAATTTATGTTCAATAGACGCTTGAATAAAATAAATGAATAATAGAGTATACAGAAATTATCAAAGTTTTTTTCAGTTAATGCGTCATAAAAATGACGTCAGGTATAGCCTGGTATATCCTTATCAGATCACAAGCATATACTGTTTTACTAAGAGCTTAAGAACCTTATTCGATTAGGTACAGGATCATTTGATCAAATATAGTCTGTTGTGGATGTAGTGAATAGGGCCATATTTAAATCTTATGAGGATAATTGTCCTATTCATATTAGAAAGATAGACAAGGATGATCGGTGGTGGACTTATAGACTTAAGGTCTTAAAAAAAGGAAAGCGGAAATCTAAAGAAATCCAGCCAATTTGAAAAATGCGATTTGTATAAGGTAAGTGTAGCATGATATGCTAACGAAACACAATCGGGTAAAAAAAATTGTGAAGGTAGCATTGTCCGGGCATTCAAAATGTACATAATGCATAATGCCTTAAGTTAAAAAAATAATTTTCTCAAATTTTGTTGTCAGGTACGTGAAAGAACAATTTTTTTAGTTTCACAAGTTGAATAGGACGATTAGAAATAAGCCGAAATTTATTTTTTCGAAAATATTTCTTAAAATATTTTATGAAGATATTAGAAGAATATCTGATAGCCAAATATTATAAGCACAAGTTTTACCTGCTAACAGTTTATGATATAATCTATACATATATATTTCCTGATAAGATTATCGTATCATGTGAGGGATGCCTAAAATTTCCGAGATAACGATTATATGATAAAAGCAATATATGCTCTGAAAAAGCACTACAATATTAATCAGTTACATTGTTACACAAATTTTTCATCATTAATCCAAAAAATATTTCGTTCGGTTAAAAAATATGAGGATTGTACACACTCTTATCTTATCCTGGACAACTATCCTCAATATTGGTGAATATAATATCATATCCATAATTTGGAATATATTTTTTTAACTTTGCGCAAATAAAAATGCGTGTCAAATGTTTTCCTATCAACCTTAATTAATATTTTCTTCCAATTTTCATTACGGATGTCCGAAATAAGTGCCATTTTACTCTTAATTTGTAAAGGGAGAATTCAGAATGTGTGGGTTATAAAAAATGGAATTCAAAAGGTGTCCATATTGGTACAGAATGCTTAGGATTTTTAAAACTAGAAATTACTTTGGGATTAAGGTTAAAACGTAACGATTAAATTTTGGAAAATATTTTTCGACAGCTCTAGCTTCTCTCAATTTTTTTACAGCTATATATGTATTCAAAATTCTCTAGACGATAATCAATGATTAAAAGACAGCTGAATTTAAAAAATCAATAATAAAATCTACAGAGATAACGAAAAAATCTTTATTAGCATAAAAAATAACCTTGAGCTTTCTGTATAAGAGAATTGTGTACAAATGTTGCAAACCGTAGACAACTATGTTGATTACTATTACGTATATAATTGCAACCAAATTCACAATTTTTTTGTAGCTAAACATATTCTGCAGCATTTCTATACAATTTTGAGATTATAAAATCATGCCGTTTCTCTGTGAAATATGTTTTCTGGGTTAAACATTTTTCAATGCCTTCAAGTATTGCTCCCAACATTGCCGTAAGGTGTTCTTGAAATACCAACTTTTTTCAACAGAGTTTAGAGAAAACTTTTTAGAGAAACTTCTTTTTGCAGAGTTGAGTTTACAGTTTGACTGTTTACCTAACGGCGATCCTATTCCTCGCGCTTTTCGATCCGAAAATTCTGGTTTTTCTGAAGGAAGTAGTTCTCCTAAAAGGGCTCTTTTAGCTGCTAGACATCATTCTCCAATCATGTCACCTTCTCCTACAGAAACTTCTCTTCGTGTCAGGTCTAGGTCTCCTCCTATCTTGCGTCGTCATGTACAAATACTTGGATTTGATCCTGAACAAATGAGACTTCTTCGGCTCATACCCAAAAAAAATCCGCGCCAGCGATTCGAAATTCGTACATACACGTTTCCTCCTTATAAACCCATTCAATTGCAGGGAAGAGGACTATTTAGCTCTAGACCAATGCCAACCAATGAGCAAAGAGTAATAGCAACATCCACTGGTGACGTCGTTGCAATCATGGAAGCTAATACATATCTTCGTGGAATTTATAATCTCAACGTGAAACGGGTGGGCATAAACATGTACAGTGGAACAGTTTTCGAATTGACATCAGAATTAATCGAAGAAACTCCATTAAGCTCCAATCGTCCGATTTTAAAAAATTTTGAAGTAATACTGTTAAACGAAGTATAAAGCCAAATTCTTGGCAGCAGTATTTCATTATAAAAAAAGTAAGCCTGAAATATAATATTATTTGTAATCTATTGTCGGATCCTAATTTTGTTGCCATGCCTCGCATTGCCAATCTCTGCTCCACAGTAACTATCTAATTGTAACTACAACCATAACTATAACTATAACTATCTAATCTAATAACTTCTCTGCTACTTAAAATATTTACGGCAAACTTATATTTACACCCTTATTTATTTCCAATGTTCCTTTCTCCATTACTCATCTTCTTCCTACTTTTCTTCTCCATTTCCTTGCTATAAGCTCTTGACTTCCTTTCTCTGCTTTCTCACAAAAATATTGCGCTTGCACCTTTGGCATAATCCACCAACAGTCCTTATTAAACCATGACCGTCTTTTCTCTTCTCCTCTCCCGCCTTTTCTTTCTCTCCATGACGTTTATATTGTCTACGCTACACAGCTTCCTTCCCTCCCTCTCAAGCTGACTTTCCCCTTTTTCACAAATCTCTCCTAATACTCACTAGACCGGCTGCCAGTCAGAATCTCTAAACTCGTTCTGTTCGTCTCTCTCCAATCAATATAATTAGGTGTATTCGTGCGAACTAAAGTTCTTAGGTTTTATATTTTGAATGGCGTGCCTCATACACTTAGTTAGGATGGACGTTATATTATCTTGTATTGATTTAAACAACTTTGAATTATTTGTCTTATTTCTCACAACAATCAGATTCGGCAATCTGAACTAGAAACATACACTTTTTTCCATATACACAAATTTAATTGCGAGTACGGTTTCCTCCCTTAATGCTTTAGCCGTCTATGGTTCACAATTTTGTAATTTCTATATATTATATTTTTTCATTACTACCCAGATGAAAATCAGGATGTTGACATTAAAAAGTTGGGTGTGCATTTTGAAAACGAAAGAAACCTTTTTTGAAAACCAAAAATAAATTTTACATTATAGATCATATAAATATATTATAAACAATGATAATTTTGGTTCACCTGAACATTGATAAGCAGGAAACCCCGACCGGTCCCGAAGTCATGGGCGACGGAACTTCCAGTCGTTAATCTCGATAAGGACTCTCTAGAGAAAGATGCGAAAATGTTCGCCTACCACTAGACTTCACTAAAAGCAACCTTGCAGGCAATTGTTTGGCTCTATGTGCTGGTGCGCGTCATGCGTGGATGGCCCTAATGAGACATCTTACACACCAACTGCTGCAAACCAAACTGAAAATCTCCCTCCCTTGAGCGGATTTATCTCGGATCGCGCCTGGACCAATCCGTTTTCTCTTAAAGATTGTCGTGTCTTTATGTAGAGGTTACTTAGCCTCTGGTCGTTCGTTCGGTCGCTAACTAGTCTCGCCTTGTCCTCATAATAGTGCTCTTGCCATTCGATGCAACCTGGTACACTCCCCCCGCCGTAAACGCTCTGCCAACGAATATTGCTAGCCACCGACTCGCTACTCCTCTACGAGGAAACTTGTTCGCCAGCACCCGCCACGGGCTGACGGACACGCATCTCCATGTAAGTTGCAATAAATGTTGATATTTTCGTCTTTCTATTGTACTGTGTTGAACCTGATTCTGAGCGTCCTAATCCCAGTTCCCCTTCGGTAAGAAATCCCGTCATACTTAGCACCCTTATGAAAAAACCCACCTTTTATACGAAAAACTAACAAATCTGCTTAAAATTAGAACAGCCAAATATATAAGAAGTTGACAAATATAAGAAATTTCTTACTCGTACTAAAATAACTAATTAGCAGGCTATTGATCCATCGGCCTTAATTATCTTAATTACATTTCTATTTTATATTGCTGTTAATATATTGATGATTTGATTCGTTCAGCATGCCATTTGATTTATTTTCTCATATTGACAATATGTTTGAAGTAAACAAATCGAAAATTTAGTACATTTATGACCGCACGAGGTCACGCGACGTATCTTCCAAGAAAAAGGTCTTACGACGAAAATGAAAATATGTATGTCGATCTCTGCGACAATTTGAAAACTCATAAAAATCTTAATTAGAATACTTAGAAACAAATTAATTGTCATCTTCAAAATAAAATGTAGGAATGTAGGAAACTAAGATTTAAATAAAAACAAGGGAAGAGTAGGTGATTCCAAAGAAAAATATGGAAACCCCAATAAATAACAATAGGTCTATACCAGGACGGGTTAAATCAAACAAGATATACAGAAACAACTCAAATTTCACACAACCAACCCCCTCTCTATGACAATAATCAAATCCGGAACAGAACCTTTAACCGAACAAACAATACCTTTTTCTGGGATAACGAAAAACACATATTTCGTTATAGAAACAGACGAACTTTAAGACAGCGCAGAGTTCAATGCATTTACGCACCAACAAAAGGAATGATTTTTTGATGAAAGGGAAAAAAGGGAAAACAATTTAAGGCTAATATTAAACCCGATGAATCATAGTGCTTTTAAAGATGTAAGAGGAATATTATGAACCGTAGCAAAGAAAGGATTAAAAATTAATAGATACTGATGAGAGTGAACCATTAGAGGACAGAAATAACTCAATACAAAACAGATCATGTAGACTTTCATCAACAAAGAACAGATCAAACAGACATTCAATACACAAAATAAATAATTCAGGCAAAGATTACGAATCGGATAATTATACAATTAACCAAACCACTGAAGTCACTTATTTTTCTTTTGGCTTTATACAAACGCTATTCCAAGTTATGAGCACCTGGTCGATTAAATTCCGAAATAATGAAGATTAAAGTCCTCATATCCTCGAAAATTTAGTTGCATGATTAATAGAAGATGCTAAAGACTGGTGATCGATAAATCAAAATTCTTGGAGAACATCATCAGAATTTTTCGAAAATGTCAAAAACGCGTATATTGATGAATGAATCGCAAAGGTAATACGACAAAAAATTAAATTACATATTGTTTGAAACATATTAATAAAAGAGGTAGACAAAGGGCTCTTGATCATTCAACTGTTATCAATTATTACAACTCTAGAGGCTAACTTAATCTCAAATTAAGTACAAAAGCTTTCCTGGTCAGTACGTTATCTAGATTGAAACTCTTATAATTTATTTATTTAAAAAAATCGGTTTCATTAAAGGTTTTGTTGAAAGATAAGTAAAATTGAGTAATATGAAATTCCGAAAACAGCACTTAGTTCAACTTAAAATGACTTTAGCAGAAAATAAGAACCCACTTTAATTAATAAATAAAGCCATGAAAGAAAGACATAATGAAATATGCAATAGTTCCTCTAAAAATTTAACAATTAACTATACACCTCATAGATTTTATTTTTTTTAACCAAGATAAAGATAGTAAAGATAACTTATCTGCTGTAGTACATCTCTTAAAAAGTAGAGTTTTAATAAACGTTATACTGGTGAGACTGGCTAAGTTAAACAGTTTTTCTAGCTATAAATTAAGCTAATTTCTATCAATAATTTAATTTTTTAATCTTATTTAATAACTTAACTAAAACATATATTTTATATAAGTATATTAGGCTCCGTTCTTGTATTACATTTATTCAATTATAATGATATCTTCTCCTTCTTCTTTAATGAAAATGTGTCCCCTAAGGGTTTGCGCGATTTCCATTCCTGAAAATCTTTCCGCTTACATATTTTTATAAAATTTTATCCTCACTATTTACAATTATATCTCTTGTACCTGCATTTTGCCGTTTTTTCACATGGATTTTGTCATTCATTCTCATTCGCTCCTATAATAACATCCAACTTCTTCATCCCTTCTTCCCCTAATTCAGTCTCCCCTAGATGTTTTACCAGATTCCCTTTTTTAGCTTCCTTTATCTTCCATTCCTCTCCTGTATCCTTCCTATACATGCTCCCATGTTTCCTCCTCCCATTCACTAATTCTGCACTTGCTGCTCTCTTCCTTTCCCTAATATATGTCCCCCCTTACCTCGTTTCCAAATCTAAATATTGCTATTCTGCAGCACCTTCTCTCTTTTCCTCTCTTTCCTAAATGCTTTTGTACTCCTTTCTTCTTTATCATCTCATACCGTTTATTTTATTGCGATTCTTTAATCATCCTCCATCTTTCTATTAATTGTCTTTCTCTGTACATTTTTTCCAATTCTTCATTGTTTAATCCAGTCCCGTCTTCTATGTATCTAGCATTGAAGAACTCCCCCTTTTCTTCTTCCTGCCTCGTTAATTACATCGCCTTCCCTCTCTTCTCCTCTACATCCATCGTACACTTCATCGTTCACACATTCTTTAATCATCCCCCACCTTCCTATTAATTGTCTTTCTCTCTACATTTTTTCCAATTCTTTATAGTTTAATTCAGTCCCGTCTTCTATGTCTCTAGCATTAAAGAACTTCCCCTTTTCTTCTTCCTGCCTCGTTAATTATATCGCCCTCTCTCTCTTCTCCTCTACCTCCATCGTACACTTCATCGTTAACTCCCCTTCTTTTGCCTCTTGCAGCTTCGGCTCACATTTCCATGCACTCTTTTCCGCTCTAGGACTTAATTTATCCCTTTGCGCTTCTTCTCTCGCCACATATTTTTTACAGTCCCATATCTCTGCTCTATAACCGAATACCGGCCATACTAGCGTATCAAGTTACCACATTCACCACCTCTAATATTCCTTAACAACATGTTTCCTATTTCCCATATCTGTATCATTATTCCTGCTGCTCTGCTATCCTCTGTCATTAACACTACATCGTGTGTGTATGAGACTGTATATATATTTTCCTTCCCTATCCTAACTACTCCTCAAGCTTTTCTCCTCATTTATTCTCCGAAGTATGATATTAATATATTAAATAAAAGTGGACTCAGACAACATCCTTTCCCCACTCCTGCCACCAACCAAAAAATATTTCCTACTTGCTCTCATATATTTACACTGCTTTCTCTCTCTCTCTCTCTCTAAAAATTTACAATACACTCTTTATTAATCCCTTTCTTATACCCTTTTTACCATAACTTTTTATATGCCGCCTTTCAGTCTACCAACATTGTTATTTTCGTCTTTAATTTTCTTATTTACCAGATAGTCTAGAACATATATGTTGTTCATCATCCCCATTACTTCTAAACCCTGTCTGGTATCACTGCTCCTTCTTTCCATAATTCTGGCCTACCCTCTCCTCTTCATTCTCTTTCTTTTGAACACACCATTTTTTTTCTTCTCATTCCCTTCCTGCTCTATCTCGTGTTATCGTATAGAAAGCCCCACCTGTTATAAGCCTTATCTCTTCTTCATTTTCTTGAATCATTTAAATACATATCTTATGATGAAAACTGATCTTTTGCTCATAAATATTTTTATAAATTCCAAGCTTTATGTCAACAAAAATGCTAAATTAGGTCAAAAAGTCTGTCGACGCAACCCTCCGTTTAGAACATTTTAAAATCAATTATAAAAAGTCAGAACCCTGAAGAACTGAACAGTTTTGTGAATTTTTTTTCAACTTCAACGAAATAGTAGAATTCTTTTGAGAGAAATGAGCTTGTCTGTAAATTGTTGTGAAGATTGCGATTCCTAAACGTGAGAATGCAAAAGATTCTGTTGCTGATATTCTATAGGTTCCATAATGAATTATTATTGTTTTTGAAAATATTAATTTGTAAGCACTTGAAGATGCTAGCATCGTAAATTGATAGACTTTAATTATGGCAGTGTTGAACCTTTTTATTGAAACTAGTTCAACGTAGAAATACTACTCGTAATATTTTAAATGCTTTGAACACGAACATTATTTATTATTCGACTTCGAACACCTAGAATTTGAAATTTTTCAAATTGAAAATTTTTTTATTTTATATGGTATTCTTAATCCTCGTATATGATATATAGATTTTTTCATTATAGTGGTTAAACTTCTAGTAATCATAGATTGACAATTTTAAACATTCGTTACCAGAAATTATTTAATTATAAGTGCATTTAAATAAAAATATCAACTATAAATTTAGAAGAAATGTTTCAATTCTTGTTAGTTTTAAATTGTTTAAACTATATTCTTTTTAATTTTTAGCGTTTTAGCTTCAAGTGATTACATTGTTGAGCCTTTTGAAATTATAATGTTTTCAATTTTTATATATTACTGGAAATTTGAACTAAAAATTGCTGCATTGTCATTGTTTCGGATTCAGAAGAGTTTTCACTTTATATGGAAAAAATCCACGTTTCGTCTACTGTCTAAGAAACAGAAGCCATGTTTTGCTCGAAAAATTGGAGAAGCTGGAAAAGAGGATTGATATAGCGAAACTAATGAATAATATATCACTGTTGATCACGATGTTCTGTACGACGAGGCACTTGTATTTTTTTATAACTGTTACAGTCAATGACTCTAGAAGGACTTTATTTATTAGGATTCGTAGTTAGGAAACTATATTTTCTACTTTATTAAAAGAGATTTATAAAAGAAAAACAGACTTTTATTAATTTTTAAGTCGAAAATTTTATTTCTTTAACGTAATCAATCTTAAATTACTTAGCACACATTTACATGAATCAGAATGGAGCTTATTTATTACCAGATTGTGTCAAGCGACAAACAGTGCCAAAAAATTTAAAATATGAGAGGCTTATGGAATAAAGTATAAAAATTTCATGCCAGCAATTTCTTTTATTTCTGAGGTTACAAAAATGCAGAAATTTATAGGTCAGAATTATCCTACCCTTTTTTTATCCATGCATACGATTAGCATCGATGAAACTCGGCAGCAGCCAAGTTCTTTGGCTCGAAATTTTCGGTAAACAGTGAATTTAGAGCATCCTCTTCATATATTGGTTCAGTGAAGTTAGCCATTTCGCCATCGATGCGCAGTTTAACTCTTCCAAGGTCATAACCGAGATCCGCTCTTCGAGCTAATAATGGATACAACCACCGTTCCCCATCACCTTCCATGTATACTCCAATGATGTACTCGCGACGCTCGTCTAATCCCACAATGTGAAATCCTGGTACCAAATAAGAACGGCGATGTGTAACCTTCGTACTTTGGATAAAACGAATATTATACGCCTGGATGGGTTCAGGGTGAACCGCCTGTAGCGAATGTGGAAAACCTAGTTCTGAAGAAAAATTATAAAAAGGTCATTTATTATTTTATTAACTAATAAAACATTTTATTAAATGATAGTTCGCATTTTACAAAACGAATACAAAACGTAAAAGTACGCATAAAAAATTAGCTTCAGAAGAGTTTTTCAAGCGCTCTCAAGTGTGGAAGCGTTAATTCTTTCAAGTACAATTTTCTAGCTCAAACTCTAAAGATAGGAGCTTCATATATCAGACTACTCCACAGATACGAGCGGCCTGACTCCAAAGGAGCAAGAAGAAGTTTTCCCCTTCTTCGCCTATATTATTTGTGAATCAGTCCCGCGCGGGTGCGCGGTGTCTTGAATTAGACGTACGCTTGAGCGTAGTTGGTCTGTGTGCGTTTTCACGCACTTTGTAAGCTTCTTTTGAACGCTGATTAAGTTCTTTTAATTTTAATTACATATTTTAGAGTTCTCACATAAGTCTGAGTTCCAAGTTCATTTTATACGTTATTTCAGGAGCATTGAACCTATTAAAAGCGATAATTCTTTAGCTGTGACTAAATTAAAATTACGAAAATTTAATGCGCTATAAAAAAAGCATATAAAATATTTTTGAGCTCTATTGTATCTTTAGAGTTCGAATGCACATACTTGATTACCAAAGCCTATAACCTAGTTAGTTATAAAATTACTTATTCCATTATTATTGATAATTTCTATAGAGATTTTTTTGAATAATCAATAACTAAAATTTGCTTCTTCTACATACATACACCTTTTTATGTAAGCTCTTAAATTTTTATTCTTACATAAACTTTCCTATTTTCAAGAATACATTTGCCTTAGGAAAATAATTTCAGGTGATCTTATAATAACAAGAACAAGAAATTCGTGAGAAACAAAATCCTCAGAACTGGAATGATAACGTCTTAATCTAGGGTCTGACTACGCACATCTTATCACCCAAGAAACAACGATGCGACTTAGAGGATGACTTTTCCTTACGTGGCTCTCGCGTAGCAGGAATTATGGTGTACAGAAAGCAGAAGCACATGTTTCCTTTTGTATCTAATTCAGCCGCCTCAGAGCGCATACTGTCGAACATCTGCACATTTAAGGCTTAAAATGCTCAAAAAAAAAAGGTGCAACTTCAAACAACCAAGCCTGCTGTATTTAACAAATGTGTTAACATCGGAGGGAAACATTCGCAACCTCGAAATGTGGATGCTATCCTAAACGCATCAGTGCCGCAAAGCCGCAAGCCGTTGTTCTCGGTCTTGGGCACGTGTAATTGGTTGGTGGAATATATTTCACTTTACTTTGAATACACTAAACCACTACCAGACCTCCTGTCGCAAAAGAGACCCTACTGTTAAACCCTTGAGACACAACCTGAGGAAAGTCTTTCAGCGTTCAGCTCCGCTCAGCCGCCTGGATCTTAACACCCGAGGATCACCCAGCAGCATCAGTATTGGTGCTGTCCTAATGAAAGAGGATGCCAAATTTTCACCTACTAAGTCTCGTTCTCTCTGTAAATAACAAGAGGGTTTCGTAGTCCTCTGGGTGGTTAAACCATATCTCCCATATTTAGAAGACAGCGGGAAACCTAACTCGAAGAATTCATATTCAACGACGTAAATTGCTTCGGGAAGGAGAACAAACTACTAGACGAAATATCTCTCAATCCGTATCCAGACACGTCCTAAGGGTGTACAGATTTCTTTTACCTTCTTCCCTATTCCTTCACACATACCCGACACACTTGCTTGGCGGTAGGAGGGCGACCTGCTATTTAAGGTGGGTTCCGAACCACTAATAGCAACAGCTTTAAGTACTTAGAGAACCTTTTTCTCTAGAGGCAGGAATCGAACCCGCAAGTAAACAGAGTATGTCCAAAGCCTAAGCTTTAGCCCCCACGACTATCGTCCCACTCATATTATTTTCTTATTGTTTAGATATAAAAATATTTGCCTATTCTAAGAAATCGTTTTTGCACATAGTAATTAAATATTATTGAAGCTTTTTCTTACAACATAAAAATAAAATAAATGTAGCGTGAACTAAATAAATGAGTTTTCTACAACCTCTTCAAATAAATATGCTTTCCTGGCATTATAACTATATTTCCGCCTACGTGGAAAGATCCCCCGAAAAATGTGATCCACGGAAATTCTTCGTAAATTCCTGTTGAAAATTCTACAGGAGTTTCCGGCTGTAAATTCCGTTGAATTTCCGCAGAAATACCACTAACTTGCCGTCTGCAATTTGCAGCCTGTATTGAGCTCTGGAAGTTCCTATAAAAAATTTTGCTATTAGTAATGCTACCTGAGGTCGACTCCGGAAGGTCACGACCGTCGTGAAAATAAATTTAGTTTGCACAAGGTGAAACAAATATTTCTTCCTCGAGGAAGTTAAATTTTAAATGAACTTTAGAGGTAACCAAGAAATCCTTTTCATGATCCGTCATTGTAAAATAACCTCCAAGTGTGTAAAAAATACATCTCCTTCGAAGAAGCTGAGTTCCAAATTACCTGTAAAAAACACATACTTCTCGAGGAAGCTGAGTTCTCAATGAATTTTGGAGGTAACCAACCAATCTTTTTTATGATCTGTCATTAAAAAATAACCTCCAGATGCACCAGATGTAAAAACCACATTTTTCTCCAGGAAGTTGAGTTCTAAATGAAACTTGGAGGCCACCAACCAATTTTTTGCATGATGCGTCATTATACAGTAACCTCCAAGTGCGCGAGGTGTAAAAACACATCTTCAGCGAGGAAGTTGAGTTCTAAATGTACCTTGGGGGCCACCAACGAATTAGAACTTAATTTACTCAAGAAAGATGTATTTTTGACACCTGGTGCACTTGGAGGTTATTGGATAGTGACAACTCATCAAAAAAATATTAATGGCCTCCAAGGTTAATTTAAAACTCTACTTTCTGGAGGAAGATGTGCTTTTTACACCTGGTGCACTTGGAAGTTATTTTATGATGACGAATCATGAAAAAATGTAATTAGTTGCCTGCAAAGTTCATTTAGAACTCAACTTCCTCGAGAAGGAAATATTTTATGCACCTGGCGCAAACTAAATTTGTTTGGACGACGGACCTGTCCTATCCGAGTCGACCTGCACATTGCACATTGCAGACAGAAAGTTAGTGGAATTTCTAGGGAAATTCAATGAAATTTACAGCCGGAACTTCCTTAGAATTTCCAACTGGAATTTTCGTCGAATTTCCGTGGAGCACTTTCCGGGAGATCTTTCCACGTGAGTTTATGGAATCCGAAAATATTTTGATAATTCAACTAAATATTTTTCTAGATAATTAAACTGAAAATGGCAGACAATTCCGTTCTTTTATTTCTCTGTTGCGCCCTAATAAATATATACCATTTTATAATTAATAAGCACAGCATTAATTAAATTCATTCACTGTTTCTGATGACTATTAGTTTTCCACTAACGAAGTATTAAAAATGTTTTTATACCCGGATTTAAAGTTTTTTATTCATATTATTCATATTGAGTGTACCCAGAAAGAAAGGTTTAATTGTTTCAAACTTGCTTTAGTTTTACAGTGAAATTTTCTGGCGTTAAACAAATATATATATATATATATATATATATATTAGGAGAGCACACTATTATACCTAGCCATTAAATTATAAATATTATTATATTTACCAGCTGGAACAATGAAAATGAAAATGATGAAACACAGAATTTCTTTTAAGGTTCTCATTTTTTCGAAACAAAAAAATTCCATTTGGCAGAAACTAGCTCGATAAGAGTGTATTTATAAAGAGTATTCTTTATAATTTTTTATCTTAAAATGATCCTTATCTTATTTGTCCTTCTCAATAATAATAACTGCGTAATAATGTTTTACGTACACTGAAGCAGATAAATGGATTGACTTTTATGGCATTATCATGTAAAATTTGAAGGGATAAAATCAATGATAGCGCAATTATAATAATTATTATATAAAATGTTAAACCGTAACATATTCATTATCTTATTTGTCCTTCTAAATAATATTTATTTTGTAACTCGTTTCTTCCTACATTAAAGTAGCTAAATGACGTGTACATTAACAGAAGAGTTATTTTTAAATTTAGAAGATATTTTTTTTTGTTTCTCCTTTTTCTTTAATTGAAATTAAAAGTAACATTAAATGAAGTAAAAGTTATTTTGACTTGAATTAATGAAGTATGTTTTCTTTCTTTAAATTAAAAAATTACTTTTGCGCTACTCATTTTTTCGACTACAAATTTTCACAATCTTCATTTTTACTTTATATTACTATTTTTCGGATTCGGGAAAAATTTGTTGTACTGGGGTTATATAAAATTACGTTTTCTGTGGTGGTTTCGATGGGATATCATCTAGAAAAGCAGGACTTCTAAGTTCCAGCTTCAAAAGAGACTCAGCTTTTAATCAATGTACATCCCGAGGTATTAAAATTGCTGCAGCCACATCATCAGTAGCGGCATCGTGAGTCTACTTGGAGATTCGCGATTCCTTATAAATATTCCCAAGAAATAGTGTGTAGTTTTTTATTTTATTTTATCATTTTTTCAGCGAGGTGTGTTAAAACTCGAATTCTCAGATAATAATGTGGTCCTGGTGCCCAACTGTAACTAGCCTAGAAGTTTCTCCCCGGCTCTACGTATTCCCGGAGATAAAGCAAAACGCCATCTATTTTGCCACTAAGTTTATCTGTTTACAGCCTTAATAAATCCAATTGACGTAAGTCACCCTTTCCTCTAATGGATACCACGTCACCTTATTTGGAGTCTTTCTCTCTCTTTCTCTCTCACTCTCTCTCTCTCTCTCTCTCTTACCCGCGCGAAATTGACAGGGCTACAATTGGAAATCAAAGAACGAGATAAAGCTCTAAGAGTCATTTTAGATAAGAAGCTGTTATGTTACAAGTACCTGGAAAACAAGTGCAAATAGCTCGAAGCAACTTAATTGATCTCTAGGAGAGCCACACGGCAAAACTGGAGCTTGAAGCTGGAAGCACTTACGTGGATTACACTGCGATTCTGCAGTGTTCGACGCACTGGTGCCTCGAAGTAGACACTTATAGTGGAATTACTGGTACTAACAGGGTTGGAGCACCCTTATCTCACCATCAAGACAATGGTTGCAAAGGCGAGGCACACCTGAAAAGTGATGGGCACAACTAGTTTATAGATCAGTCCATGGAACAAGGAAAAGCAGGAACGGGTGTATATTGTATAAGGAATGGAATAGGCTTCACAAACCGGATCGGGGTCCTACGCTACAACCTTTCAAGCTGAAATTATGGCCATACTTCAGTTCGCTTACAGGGCACAGGTATACGGGAACCAAAGAAAGATTCCTATCTGCTTAGAGAGCGGGGCTGTATAATGGAACTTAATGGAACAACGATTATTTCACTACTATTATGGGCGTGCTTTAACGCAATGATAAATCTTGCGACGGAAAATCGAGTGACTGAGTAGCAAAAAAGGCCATGAGATATTGTAAAGGCAAAAACAGCTAGCAGCAAAAAAAACTTCTCTGGGTCAGAGAAATTCGCGGGTATTTCCAGAACGTTAGTCACTACAGAAATCAACTGTTGGCTGACAGACGAACATGAGAATGAGTGTGGGTTAGCGTCGTGCACCAGGCAGGCCAAAAAACTATTGGATTTAAAGCTAAACACTAAAAAAGCGAAGGAAATACTTAGGTATTAGAGAAATGAGATAGGGTATGCAGAAAGCTTTATCTTTCGTTTGTGAAGAATAGCGATCTCGCCCTATCACAGTAGGCCAGAAACCACTAACTGACGGGGTCATCCAGTGGTTATGCCCCAAAATTTCGATATCCTAGTGCTGTAAAGTGAACTTAATTCTATGAAAGTGGTGGTTAATCAAATATGGAAGCTTTTTCTTTATGAATTAAAATTTTATATTTCAATTTTGAAAGTGAATAACAGTATCTAGGTAATTTGCAGTTCAATCGGAAAATTTCTTTGTGATTGGTTCGTCTGTCACCTGGCTCACCAAAGATTCAGATGAAAATTACGCGAAGTTATTTGAATTCACATTGATATTTATTTCAGCAATGTTGATTCGCCCGCAGTTTGGCTCGTGAGGTTCTGTGAAAGTGGGTAAAACATGTGTTTTATTACTTTACTGGAAAATTGTTGCTAGATGTTTAACGATTGAACCTAAAGCTTTCCTTGAGATTGGTTCGCCAATCTTGTGGCTCCCTCAAAATCCCTTTGCTAAATTTTTTGCGAGCTATCGGAATCCATAACATTTTTTATTTGTGCAATGTTGGTTTGCCCGTATTATGGCTCATAAGAGCTTGTAGATTTTAAATTACACGCAAAGTACACTCTTCGCTTCAAATCGTTAAAAAAAAAAGAACTCGTAAGTCTTCTCAATTTAATATAATTTTTGATGTTATTGATTTCGGTATAACGTCGTTCTCGTTAAATTTACTGACGACAACTTCGAAAAATACTTTGGAAGTACTTATCTTTGGAAGCCAGCAATAAAATTTTGATCACCGATTGAAATTTATAATTTCACTTTGAAAGTAATTTTTAATTTTTCTTACTTTCTAAACCCAGTTAATATTAACAATAAACACAAACCTAAAATAGTTTCACTACAGCAGTGTAGGAGAAACATATTAATTAGGTATAAATGATTTAGCAAGACAGATAAGATAAGAAACGGTTTAAATAACGAGTATTCTTCATGATGGTAAGTATAGTAATACCTTTACTTTAAAATGTATTTTTAATGCAGTACCACTAACTAACAGGGAAACTCTACTAATTAAATTAGAGAAAGTATAGGAATTTTTTTTTTGCTGTTTATAGTTGTAGCAAATCAAGTATAAAAGAATAAATATACGAAGAGCGGATCTTTTGTACTCACACTCGTTTCAATTAATTAATTAATTATAATGTTGCGTAAAATTTGTAGAAGGCTTTTTGTATGTTTGAGAACAAATTCAATTTTTAAAAAATCTTTTTATTTAAGTAGAATCATATTGATATAAAAGGGTTCATACTTTATAAAAAAACGAAAAGATTTAGTCTAAAATATTTATTGATTAAAGAAAAAGAATTTTGCGGAATGTATATTTTTTTGAATAAAACGATAAGATGGAAATATTTTGAAACTTCAGAATACATTACATCACTACAGAAGAATTACGCATTAACTTGTTATTGCCTCAATATGGAAAGATAAGAATTATTTAGACTCAATCTATTTTATTTCTCTTTATTCAAGTATAAAAATGATTACCTTATTGTTTGCTTTTGCAGCCATACGCAGTGAATTGAAATCGAAAATTATATAATTATATAAACAAATGCAAATTTTGTGTTTCTCTAGGCGGAAAATAAATGTTTTTTCTTCTGATCTTGTTACAATTATATTGCCAATGTTATTTTCTGAAGAAACTTCTTCCACGTATCAATATTTGTTTATTTTATAAAGAAATTATATAAACGAATGTACATTTTGGACGTTTTTAAGCGAAAACAAATCGTTTGTTCTGCTGACCTTGCTAAAATTATATTGCCAATGACGTTTTCTGAAGAAAAAATCACAACCCATTAATATTTTTTTATTTCATAAACAAATTATATAGGAAAATGCACATTTTTTGCCATTTTAAGCAAAAATAAATGGTTTTTTCTTCTGTCCTTCTTAAAATTACATTTTGAATAACGTTATCTGAAACCTTTTTTGTGTTTTGTTTTATAAAAAAATTCACACTTAAGGAGTTTCCAATTAAAAATGTATCGGTTTTTCTTCTGATATTGTAGAAGTTATACATATTTATTTATATGATATTGCGGATATTTTTAGGCATTTATAATGCACATTCCAGGCGATTGTAGGGGGAAAAATCGTTCTTTCATCTAGCGTGGTAAGATTATATTGTGTAACATTTCGTAAGTTTGTATTAAATTAATTTAGATAAATTTGTTTTAATTAATTTTTATTTGGAATCTTTCGAAGAGGTCGTCGATAGATTTCTCTGTTACACCATACATCAAAATAAATGACATTTAGAGCAAAAAAAATTTTAATTTAAAAAAATAAGCTCACAAGTCCGTTACTTGTGGTGCGTTTCTTCGACGGTATCCGAAAAGATATTATAGCTATTTTTAAATTTATAATTACAAGTGAGAAAAACTTGTCATTTTTCTGAAAAGGCTAAGTCTGAAAATTTGCGATTGCCAGGAAAATTGGTGCTCCAAACCTTCGGTATACCTTAGATTTAATTATTAAAAATCTAGCTACAAAGGTGTACTAAGAAGTAGGAAAACAGGATATGCCCTCATTCACAATATCTTACAAGCTGCCATGCGGCCGAACCAACCTTGAGGAATAAAAGATAAATGTGAATTTAGATGGCTTTGAAATAGTTCGTATCTAAGTCTGTAGAGAGCTAAGTGACGGGCGAATCAATCACGGAGAAAACTATCTACTTAATTACAAACTACCTAGGTATCCTTTTACCTAAAAAATAAATCAAATTAAATAATTTGAAATTATCATTTTAAAGCACTAGTCACTATTACACTTTTTTCACTACACAATAACGAAGCGGAATTGCTCTCTGGAGCGAACACAAGAGGACCTTCTCAGAACGAGAATCGCGATCGGAGTGTCGAAATCAGAGAGACCCGTTTCTCGGTGAACTCAGTGATCCCATATTTGTAACGAGTTACCTTCGCACACAATCAAAGCTCTTGTGGGGTGGTAACGTAGATGTGGTACCGTAGCGTATCACTGTTATTGCGCGCGCAACCAACTTCTCCTCCTCTGAATCCTTAAGGTCGAAGATGCACGATTGCCGATCGGAAAACTTCGACGGTCTTCTATTTATATCTCGATCTGAATTTGATAGAAATTGAAAAAACTGGCGATTTTAATGTTTCGCAGGATTCTTAATTTCTTATATCCGTCGATGTTGAGGTTATCTTTTTCAGGTATATAGAATACTGATATTATAAAAATTATATACGTATAACTAATATTTATATTTATTATTATTAATAGTAATACTATATTTATAAAAATATTATAATAATTTTGATTGAATTCATCAATTGAATGAAATTAATTTATTGTCCAGTTTAATTTTTCGCGCGATTCTTATGTGTCATGTGCGTCGAATGTGATGTCACGTATCCTTTAATATTCATCAGTTCTGATTTTGAATTTTGGTTTTATAATTTTTTAAATTTTTAATTAGAAATCTTTGAAATTGTTGTCATTTTGAGTTTAAGTTTCTTAAATTATGAGATATTTCTAGGGCTAACTCAAAAAAAGGAATATTCTTTAACTTACCCTAGTAGTAGTAGTGGAAGCTTCTAATGTGTCCCCTAAGGGTTTACATTTTTCATTCACCCTCTTCCTATTCCTTAACACAC
>JAAAKG020159661.1:0-29543 GCA_010014905.2 Druon quercuslanigerum | reverse complement strand
TAGCATATTTTGGTTTTCTTTTTTTTGTCAGGCCTTAGGCCCCGGTGATCACTTAGACCTACCATTGGAATTTCTCGCTATCTCGCTTCTTTTTTTTCAGCTTAGTTAGGCAAGGGGTTAACCCCTTCCCCCCCAGGACTGAGTTGAGGTAGGCCTATTTTGATCTTTTAATTTTCCTTTTTTTGATTAATTATAGTAATGAGATCTTCGACGGGCGGGAAATCTCCTTACAATATTTAGCATATTATTCCGCCATATTGGATACGCCATTTAAAAAAAAATTTTGACATCGGATTCGTAATGAGCAACCTCGAAAACACGCTTATACCAACTTTAAAATAAAACAATATATATTTAGGATAGGTTTCCGCCATACTGGATCCTCCATTTTGCTTTTTAAGATCGGATTCGTAATCAGTGACCCCAAAAACCCTCAAATAAGAAGATTTGGCCCATTTTATGAACATTTCATACTATTGGCCAGATTTTCTGAATTTGGTCCCACAGTGCGACGCCGCAGAGGTGTCAGGTCACTCGCCATTTTGTAACAGCTGTTAGCCACGCTACAAGTCGTATCGCTTCTTTCAAATTTCAAGTACTGATATGCAGTCTAATAAAAAAATAAGCTTATTAGTGGAATATGATATATAGATATAAAAAAATCAATTAATAAGAGAAGGACGTCAGTAAACCATTGACTTATGGAAGTAAAACTCTTACAGAATGTTACATATGTTTTTAAACAGAATTTTCAATTCAAAAACAAGAACAAAAATTAAAGATATATTATTGTATTATTATATTTACCAATAGAATTAAGGACGATTACGAATCTGACGACAAGAATATAAACGAAGCTCATTTTTCCCTGAATATTTTATTGTTGAAGAACTTTGTTAATAGTGTAACAAAAGAATATTCTGGTGCTTCTTTATGTATTGTAAAATCTATCATGTACTCATTGTCTCGTAAGTTATAAGCGTCAATATTACACTTCTGAGATATTTACATTTCATTAAGATCAGTTACATGGCAAAGATCGAAAGAAGTGACCTTGGACCGGTGAGGGCAGGGCGTCCAAAAATTGTACGCACAGACAAGGCTATGTCTCATAAAATTAACCAATTGCTGTATCTACAATTTTATACATTTAATATTATTTCATACCTTTCTCAAATCTTTAAAAGACTAAGATTCTTCATAATTTAATTTTTTTTACAAGGAAAAAGAAAAAAACACCTTTGATAAGAATCCTTCGAGTGGCTTATAAAATTATTTCTAGGGGCTATTGCCGTAATATTAGAATGTAAACAGTATAGAATAACTTTATTGCTCTAGTGCATACGCTACTTTATATGAAATAGGCAGGATAAGCGCTCTTTTCCCGTTAAATTGCGCAGTATTCTAACACATACACGCGCACATGAAATGTTCCAAAACAATTGTGTTCCTAATTCAGAATTTTTTTTAAATGAAAAAAAAAGAAAAAGAAATAAATTATCACTTTTCTTCTTCGGAAAAAAATTCTTATCTGAATTTATAGGTTTTGTCATAATGAATTTTTGTCGTGACCTTGAAGCATTTTAAAAACCACGAAAATAAAAGTTTTCATGGCAGAAAAATGCTGATATTTTCTATTTGTCTAATTTAACGTTTAGCGAAAAATTGAAAATGTATTTCAATCCCAACGAAAATGTTCTACACAAATTAGACAATTTTATTTTTTACAATTGTTTACCAGCGAAATCTGTACAAGATTCTAAATTTTCCACAACTTTAGAGCTAATAGCCATTCCCTTATCGTAGCCCTAAAGTATCCTTCCGTATCATGCAACAAAAACTAAAACATAACAAGATGAATATTTAAATTATTGCAGTTCAGTTTCTATGTTCAAATTTCCGTTAAAATGTTAAAATGTAAATGTAATAAATGTGATAAATTGATTTCAAAAATTAAGAATGTCAAAAATGTCATAATTTCTGCTGAAGGTGACTTCAAGCGCATCCATAGCCGCTTAATTAGCCTGCTGCTACTGAAATACGATGTGCTTAAAGTCGCCTTCAGCCTATCTTAATGACAGGTATTGTTTTGTTTAACTTTTAGCACTGCGAAAAAATGGTTGTATTATTCCGTGACTTTCTCACTTTAGGGATACGATAAGGGTACGCTGTAGCGTAAATTATCTAATAATTCCGTCCGTGAGGGTCAACAGTAAATAATTGCAGGTTCTGCATCGTAATTTTCAAGAGAAATATTTATCCATAAACGAGTACTCAATGGCCGCAGAACTCGCCCTAGCCTTCGATTTCAAGCTGGGTTTTCAAATTCCAGTCAGCCAACCGCCTATTTGATTTCTTGTATCGAAAAAAAAATTCCTTCCATTCTATTTTCGTATTAGGTTTATTATTTTCTTCAGTTGCCTTTTCCCACCACGTTTTGCCCATACTAAACCACGTTTCCCCACCAAAAAAAGGAGAAAAATCGTCTTTACGCCGTTGCATGTCATCTCACATTTTCCATACGCCGCTACCCTCTTCCTCTCTCATGTCAGCTATCATGCCACACGTTCTCTATATGTTTATAAGAGCTGCTCGACAACATTACCTAACCATAAACATAAATCACTATTGCCAAACCTCCGCAAGTTTGTGTTTGGCAGCTCTGACCTTGATCCTAAAGTACAGTCAGCGGATACAAATCCAAACTAATAGGTGATAAGAGAATGTACGTTAGATTTCAAGAAGCTCCTTTCAATATGATCGTAAGTTTTTTTTATGTTAGGATTATCACAGATACTCAATTTGATTTGATTTCGGTTCACAAGCAATATATTTTATATTTTTACATTTTATTAATAGAATTATGAGTGTAGAGGATTGTTGTATACATGAGGGTCTACAAGCTGCACTGTATAATTTAACCTGATTTGACGGAAGGGACCCACTGGTGTTGCATCGCTTTCTTCTCGGTTCATTCGGGTAATTCTGCCACTTTCTATGTTTATTTTTACACGTCTGATAGTGTTATTAATTTGTTTATATATTGCTTTCAAAATATCTACAGACTCTAATATCGCAAAGACATCGCCGTCGGACGTTGATATTACAATTTGTTCTTGGGTTGGCAAAGGTACATACTTATTGGTTATTCTCAATTTAAATGAATTATGGACAGGAAAAGTGTATTTTCGAAGTTCAAATATCCGGTAGGGATTCAAAAAGGAGCTTATTCGAATAAATTTAAGTTGCTCAATTCCACAACCCCATCCGTCAGGAGAAGGAAGCCTTATAGTAGGAGCCATGGACATGCTTGGGGGCGGAGCGCTGGAAGAAGGAGACCTGGATCTGTCACGAAGAATAGGTTCAGCAAGAGGAAGAGGCCTCTCAGGAGAGTAATTTCTTTCCAAAAAATTAGAAGGTTCGCCACGCGGAACGCCAGGAATGGGGTCGCCATTAGGTAGACATTCGAATTGTAAACTTAACTCTGCAATAAGAAAGAGGGAACAGATTTTGAACTATTTTAAAGATTTAAAAGCTAGCATGGTAATGAAAAAGGGGTACTAAAAATGGGTTTTAATTGACTTGAAAAATTTTAATGGATTGGCAAATAGGTTTTAAAGTATCAAGAAGTTTTAAACAAATTTCACGTGATTTGAAAGATCTTGAGGGAAACCACAATGAAGTGGAGCTCTCGTAGTTTTAAAAATTTTGGTTAAATTTTTATTCCGAAAATTTCTCTCATATGCTACTTTAATTTTGCCTAGTTTCGTTATAATCTAACGTCCACATCTAGAGCCTGATATTTCTGACGCATACTTGCCGAATAATAACATTGACCTCGTAAAGCTTGTCAGCTCTCCACAATAATTCATTATTTTTCTTTGCGAAAATCGATTACCATTAAAAACCCAAAGAGAACCTCAAATAGTTAAGGTTGTTTTACTTTTTCCTAATACTGAATGATTTTCTATTTTTAAATATCAATTCGTGATGAAATTGACAATACATAATCTCGATTTATTGGAACTAGTAGTTGCTCGTTGTACCCTCAAAAGAAACCTACACTTTTTAAAATTTTATTTAACCTCATACTCCTCGTAGTAATAAGTTAGGATTAAACGTTTAAGATGCACAAGTAATGGCATGCGCTTTTCAAATATTCTCGAGGACAACGATTATATAATAATAAATAATTAGTGATCAAACAAAATTTCGAAAGGTGGTGATTCTCCTAGTAAATTATTTCCAATTTCTACAAAAAACTGTGATATTCATGATTTCAATATTAACGAAAATTGCTGCCCTTAACATGATGTTGCCCATGCTTGATTACTGCAGACGCGACGCCGCAGACATATCGGGCCATTCGCCTTTTTGCAACAGATGTTAGCCACGCTACACTTCGTTTCGCTTCTTTAAAATTTCATGTACTGATATGTATTCTCATACAAGATCTGATTATTTGTTGAAGATAAGAAGCATATATAAAAAATCAATTAATAAAGATAGCAACGAGGATTGCAAAAAATGTATTGAGATGCACCCAGTGGACAACTAGACAATGCGCATGCAGAGAAGGTTTGCCAGCAACCCTTTGACATATGGAATTAAAACTATATGTTTTATATGCTTTTAAACAGAATTTTAGAATTATAAACAACACCAAAAACTAAAGATACATTATTGTACTATTATATTTACCCACAGAATCAAGGATGATTACAAATGCGTCGGCAAGAATATAAAGGATGCTCATTTTTATTAAATATTGTATTAATGCAGAATTTGGGTAACGGTGTTACAGATGAATGTTTGAGTGCCTTATTAGAGATTATATTGTACACTGTACTCATTATCTTCCAGATTATAAGCGTCAAGTTTAAACTTCTGAGATATTTACATTTCATTAAAGTCAGTTACATAGCCAATCGTATAACTACTAACCAGACAAAGATACAGACAAGAGACCTTGAGACTTCGTCATGTGGGTGGGTGGGGGGGTTGATAGTTAAGAGGAAGTTGGGAGGGGAGGGGAGTCTAAAGGTAAGAAGAAAGTGCGTTTTAGGAATGAGGTCAATGCATGAAGGAATTATAAATACAGAAAAATTTAAATCTCCTAAAGATTCTTCTTCTCTTCCATCTAATTTCCGATACTATACGATACTATGGAAGGAAGTCCGGTTCTTTAAGTTGGCCGGGCTCGTTCAATAGATGACTTACGTATCGTTTTACTCTGGTTTTGCACCTTCTTTGATACAAACCCTTCGAGTGCCGTGTAAAAATTCTTCATTGGGCCAAGTGCCAAGATCTAATGGGCAGGCCCAGATGAGTAATTTGTAGCGGCCTTTCAACTTCTTCATCTCGACTTTCACAAGTTTCTATCAGTGGATTTTCAGCTCTGCGAGTAATTTCTGGATATCTGGATTATGGCCGTCCGGAATGAGTTCCGGAGAGTAGAATAGGATACCTCGCTCTATATACGGGTTGATGACAAGTGACACGTCTTGATCCGCTACCGGAGTCTTCAGGGTAGCAGCGAACTTCACTCTGGAACTTTGACATACTCTTAGACCCTCCTCTCATTTGCGGATCCTGTTGATGGAGGGGAGAATCGGCAGACTGGTATAGCGAGAAAGGGATTCTCCTTTAAATGTGGGACAACAAATGTTTGGGGAATTTCCTGATGGCATTCAAAACGTTGATGGTGCACCTCAGGATGATTGTCGAGAGACTGATGGGACACTTCCTCGTTGACGCCAAATGGTTGATAGGGTACCTCCTAATGACGGTTACCCGGGTGTTCGCCTGGAAAGTTAATCCGTGTGGTATTAGGTCGATGAAACGGTCCGTCTTCTCCAGAAAACGGTAGAATTACTGGTTCCCGGCCGAGGTTGGATGCTGGTAGAAATAACCACATCCAGGTAGTAGCAGCTCGAATAAAACCGTCTTTATCGTCCTGGAAACGGTTGAATTACCGGGTGGTGGTTGAGGCACGATGGCGGCAGAGAGGCTGGATGTCGCTAGTGAAGCTTGATGCTGGCAGAGGAGTTGAATGCAAACAAAGAGGCTGGTTGACGGAGAAGATAAAAAATCAGTCACCTCCGTGTAACAAAAAGGTCAAGCCGGGCGCGTATTCTTAATTAATGATCTTATCGATGAATGATACAACCGGAAGAAGTTGTTGTGCGTTTGTTATCTGTGGAGAAAGCGCACAAATAGGAACAAACCAAAACCTCTTATCATTTGTTCCATGAGAGAAAAGTAAAGAAGAAGAGTGGGATGGGGGTCGAGGGATCGAAAAGAAAAGTCGCCGGTAGGCTTATTTCATGAGGAAGTCTTTTGTCATCGCATTTTTAAGTAGTTGATAAAAATTATATTTACCTAGAAAGAAAATCTATTTAACAGATGATAATGATGCATATACGTAGAAATTAGTGGCAGTTTCTTGTTATACTATAAAATATAAGGGAATTGAAATTCTCTGTGAAGAACTGAGTTCTTGGTATATCTAGGAGTTTTTTTGATACGTCTAGGGAATTTATTTTGTATGATCTTGATATAATGGATGTAGTTTAAGCACGACATGACCTTCATGGGGGTTTTCTTAGTTTCCTGGAATTTCTTCTTCCAATTAAGACGTTAAAGAAGTTTACCTTCGAGGTATTTTAAGCTGACTCTAATCACCTGCTTTACGAAATTTTAAAGCCTTCTGCATTTCGCTTGGTGCTTAATAAATGTTAGAGGCTTTTTTATATTCAAGCTAAATGGTGTGTACCAATTAATAATAAATTTGGAATGATTTAAAGGACAGTATACTTAATAATTCCACAAAAAAGTAACAATTATGATTACCTTAAAAGAGGCTTAAGCATTGGTTTCTTTTAGACCTTTAAATACTCGAGAAGCATCCACAAAACGTAACAAAAAAAATTGAATAGACAAGCACTTTTTTTTGAAAAGTGGTTCAAGCTAGTAATGAAAAGCAAAAAACTCCAATAGCATAAATTATATCAGAAATACTTACATTATAAATAAATAAACAGTGAAAGTCCTTTATCAACAGATAAAGCTAATAAATATCAATAAAATGTAGTTCGCTCCAACAAGAAAAGATTTATTTCTACTTTTGTATGAAATAAGAAATCGATCAAAGTCATTTGAGGTTGAAAAAAATCAGTTTTAACATTATGTGATTAAAAATATGAAAATAGAAAAACATCCTAAAGAATTAAAAGATAAGGGTTTACAAGTTGTTACACATTTCTGCGAAAAATTTTAATTAAATTAAATAAGATCCAAAGCAATTGGGACAAGGTTATGACCAAAAATTAATCTTGGTTCAAGGAGAAAGTTGAATTTCTTTGTACTGAAGTTCACCTTGAAATTGAAGATGCCGTCCCTGTACGTGCTAGTACTAAGAGAGGTCGGGCACTTAAATCTTATAATGATTCTTCCACTCCAACAAGCACTAATATCTCGATATTGGATCTGCTAAAAAAGGCAAGAGGTGTCGATTTATATTCGTCTTATCATCACATAAGAGAAGCTAAAAGCAGATTCTACCCTGAAAATATTACAGTAACTGAACAAAGAGTCGAAATTCAATTGCAATCACTTCTTAAATAATTAACTAAACGAGTAGTCAAAATCAGTGAACCTGTCTTAAACCCGCTACCTTCCGCATGTCTTTCGAATTGGACTTTGATTGTAAAGTGCGTTTGTGATCGTAGTTCGGGGCATTCAGCGTATAAACAGCGATCTCTGGAAGATTTTGATAATTCAAACCTTCTCGTTACTTCACTTGTTTTCTTAGATCTGTATGCGCAAGAACCAAATTCATCTAAAAAAATAATCGTGTGGAAAAATTATCGTCCGTGGTCCTCTAGAAGTTGTGTAGCAATACGAATTCAATTCATTAAAGAGAATACTGAGGTGTCTAAATCTGAAAGACATCAGATGGAGATTCAAAGAGACAATCTTTCGATCTAGCATCATTAAACATGATAAATTAGGTGACATTCCGATTTCTCATACTCTCCTGTTGACCATAATATATGGTAAAGTCTGCAATCCCATTACAGAAACGTCTTCTTCACAGAGATATTACTTTTGCGGGGCAACACCTACTATGATGAGCAACATTGACAAAGCTGTCAAAAGAGAAACTAATCCATCTCCATTTAAGTTTGGCCTCTCCCGTTTACGCTTCTGGCTTAGGGGTTTTCAATATTTGCTGAACTTCTCCTACCGCTTGAAATTCAAAAAGTGGCAAGCTCGAAGGCCTCCTGACAAGGCTAGTCTTAAAGCGAGGAAAAAATATATTCAAGCAGCTTTTAAGAGTAGGAGGGGTCTATTGATTGATATTCCCAAGGCCGCAGGTAGCGGGATAATTAACGACGTCCGAAAACTTCATCTGAGATTACTCGAACTGACATACGTTCGAAATAAACAGCAAATCCTATGTGGTATAAAGAACTTCTTTATACTAGCATGGCAAAGAAATGTCTTTTTACCTCATTTCCCTATTTTCTTCAATTTGTTTCGAAAAAAAACTTCAATTTGTGATAATGTTAAAAACAGAGTTTAAAACCTGGTCTAAAGTAAACTAGGTTAAGTAACCTAGAAAGAAGTATCTACTCTTTATAAATCATAGAATTGTCAGTATGGTTTCTTTTTTATTTGTAGGCCCAACTCTAAGGATACTTAAGTTTTTAATATCTATCGGCATCCTATCACAGAATTAGAAAACGCTTCATTTGACGGAACAACCTTTCAAAAATAAAAAAGCTTCTGAACGCATCTTCGCATCTTAAGACCCCCTGAAGATGAACATCAACCTTTGGTGGTGACATCTGTCTAACGATCCGTGGGTAATACCTAATAATTCACTATGTATAGTATAAAGAAACTTTTGATGTAGTGCACGCAATATTTTATTTGAAATAAGAAGAAGAGGCGACCTTTTTCTGTAAACACGTAGTATTTATTTTCATCAAAAAAGGCATTAAAGATAAAAAGTAAAAAATTTTTGAAGAACGACAAATGGTACGAATACACATTGATAGAAAAGTTATTGAACTGACACTACAATATTCAAATTTTGATATTTTGCTTTATCCATAACAAATAATATAAAAACCAAAATCTTATCATGAGCATAACTATGCGAGATGATGAAAAAGGTCTGAAAAAACTACTGTAGTTTTTTATTTATTTTAAGGTGGTTCAGAAAATATACATTTACAAATGTATGTCAAAAATCGAGCGCGCAGCGCGACTCACGATGAGAATGTGTACCTAAAAGCCTACAGAGCTCTGAAAAACATAATCTTAAAGTAAAATTAATTAAGTAGAAAATCCAGAGTATTATAAGGCATGTAAATATTGGTATCTAAAAGAGATCCTTTTCATAAAAATTCATTCAAGCATAAAAAATTCAAAGAATAAACATCCGAGCACGAAGCGCAAGATTCAGCAGACGTGCGCCATCGGCGCGCTCAAACTTACAATTATTCCGTGCTCTTCTCACGGCAAATTTGACGTAGAGTTCGAATTTCAATAATTTTAATGTTCATTTTTCTGTTATTTTAAAATTATTTTTTATTGTATGATACGGAATTGAAACTATAGGGCTACGATAAGGGTACAATTCAGCGTTATCTCTTCACCAATTTCTTCCGCGACGCTCAACGGTAAACAATTACAGGTTCTGTATTGTCATTTGTAAAGAAAATATTATTGCATTCATGAGTACCTAGTGGCGCAGAACTCACCCTCGCCTTCGGTTTCCTGCTGGGTAAATGAATTATGGACAGCAAAAGTGTATCTTCTAAGTTCGAATATCCTGAAGGATCTCTATGGATTTTATTAAACTTGAAAGATTTTAATTGATTTGAAAATATTTTTTTAAGTATCAGAGATTTCCAAACAATTTTCACGTCATTTCGAGTGTTGACCGGAAATCGTTGTTCTGATTCAGAAAGTGTATGGTGATGAGACTGTGAGTAATACTGAAACTAAAGAGTGGTGTAGGCGTTTTAAAAGCGTTTGTACAATCTTAATTTATAGGCAATCGGCCCAATCTGGAAGGCCCGCAAAGACTAAATCAAGGCAATGCCTCTACACCCTGTTTCTTTGAGTCATCAGATTTTCATACGACACTTGGACTTATAAGTTCTATTTAGTAGCAGCTTTTAAGGCACTACCAAGATTTTCTATTCTTTCTAAATAGAGAAACTACCTGGGTTTAGAGTTAGGTTCCAATCTTATATTTTAGCCAGACTTCAGTTATGGGCCCTAATAAAAATGAACAAAGCAGAAAACTCTAGTTAGAAATTATTCGCGTCTTAGACAACTTGTGTCTCGTTTTACCATCAAACGAAACCTACTATTTTTAGAATTAGCTTCAACCCGAATGTTTGCAACCGTAATGTCGTAGTCAAACAAATTTTCTTAATTCAGTTAAATATTTAATTTTGGTTATTATCATTGATATATAGTACTGGACCGCTGTCCATCTGTTTTCATTAGAAAAGGATCAACTGACCAATCATCAATCGCGATTCTTAGAAAAGGGCGTGTCGACTTTCTAGATGTCCAGCACTATATATCGATGGTTATTATATTACTAGCGCATTCTCATAATCCTTACGATATTCCGTAATTGAAGGTTTCCTGCGTAAAATGGTTTCAATTCCTACAAGAAAAACTATATTATTGATGATCGGAACATTAAAGAAAATTGATGAATTGAATTAGTTTTCGCACTGATTCTCTCTCGTCTGAAATGAATATATAATTTATTATGATGAATTCCTTTTAAAAGCTCTGTGAATATGCGTTTAATATTTTTGACCCCATCTCTCTCGTATTAAGTTTTCTTCGTGAAGTGGTAACCGCTTCTGTTTGCGAACAGCAAACATGTGACGACACGGAAGTAATGTGGCCAGATAAAGTTTGCAATTACACTTATTCTTCGTAACATTTAAAGTCTCAGCACCCAGGCGTACTATATAATAATCGTGTGGAGTTTCTTCTATTAGTTCATCAATGCTTTCTTTAATTTCTGTTAATACGTACTTAGCATCTTCTTGAATAAGCTTTTTCACTTACTTCAATTTATTAATTTTCTCGTCATATACAATATGAAATCGTTTCTAAACAGAACAAACTGCGATTATTGTAAAAAATCCATCAAAAAATCATTCAGAAAATTTGTTTTCACAAAATTTTCGTTAAAAGTCTATTCATTTCTAAAATCCTGCCAATTTTTTTACATAATAGTCCCACACTGGTTTTGGAGCAATTTCTATTAATTTGGACTCTTAATTCTTCTAACAGTTTAGAGAAAGTGAAATTCACAAATAATCAACGAGACATCTAGGAAAACTTCTCGAATAACACCTCGTTCTTTTAAATCCTTTTCAGTAATCATACACTCTAATTTAACAGAGTCTGGATTCACACAGGAAGGATTTACTCTGAAAATTTCCGTCTTCCCCCAAAATTGTATATACAGGAAGTGAAATTTTTAATAGTTTCTGAGTTTCGATAAGCAATCCTTTAAAATTATTTTCCTCGTCCCGATACACACTGACGATTCTATATGAAAAAAATTATAATAATATAATAAAACATACACTAGACAACAAGCCTTACATGCAATTCGTCGATTTCTCAATTATGAAATTAGTTAACAAATACATATTTGATAAATCTCTCCACCTTATTATTTTTCCAGTTTTCTTCATGAGGTCTTGCTGTAACATTTTCTTATTTGTTTGTATTCGAAAGCCGTGTAGGGCTTTATCTATAATATCATCCGGTAATTTTTTTCGGAAAGATAATACCTATAGTACTTCTAAAGTAAAAATTTGGAAACACAGCTTCGTAAAAATTATTATAATTGATGAAATCCATCAGCATGAAAATAAAAAATACTGTACTTTTTGTACTTTGTTTAAAATACGCGGGTAAATAGACACTTAACTATTTAACAAAAAAGAACCGGCAAAATGTTTTTTTTCGGTACCAGTAGAGAAGTTTCTTGACGGTCAAAATCTAAAATAATAATATTAATCCCTTTTCAATAATCATGCATCATGTCAAAGTAACTATTTGTTAATATGTGATCAGGCGGTATGCAATCCAAACGCAATAATTATTTATTCCTGTGTTGGAAACATTGTTTTTTCGAAGATTAACTTCATAATTTTCAACAGTTTGGATTAAATTCTTATCTTCACGAGCTTTTTTGTAAAGGTCTTTTTTAAACCTTTTGCTTCTAATTCCTTCATTCTAATTATTTTAATTCCCTTAAGAGCTTTCCGAAACATGATCGATTATCACATTCTTTTCTGTCCCATTCATTAACAAATAAAGTTAAAAAAAGATTCTTTATTGAAACCGAAAACTGTGGTGGTAAAGTAAAAAAAAAAAGATTTAAGTCCTTCCTGATTTTTGAATACCAGCATGAGAGCCCTGTGCGTTCTTTGTTTCGTATTCATCAAAATTCATCAAAACTGCAGGTGATTCCAAGAAGCATTTTAAAATGTTTTCACTGAAATAAATTGACCCAGATCGTTGACTGATACCCGAATTTGAATACCATTTTCTAATTTCATAACTTGAAATTTTCCTGATATGTAAGTCTTAGATTCAATAAACTATCCAGCAGATTTAAAAAAAAACAATCTCTTATCAACTTTTTGGTGGTGAATTCTTGAATTAGGTTAAAAATTCGTTTTTTAGGTTACAGATTAAACAACTAGGTTTTAAAGTTGAACAACTTTCTTAAAAACTAAAAAAAAATTATTTCTGAATAATCTAACTTTTTGGTTGAGAAGTTTTGAATTTAATTAAAAATTCGTCTTCTTTGGTAAGAAATTATTATTTTTGTTAAAAATTCATATTTTTTATTAAAAGTTTAACAACTAAGTTTTAAAGTTAACAATTCCTTTTCTTGTTGTTGTAAAATTACTTTAGAAATTGAAAACTTACCTACTCCATTGTTGGTCAAAAATGGTTCTTTATGAAGTAAAAATTTAACTTTTTGTTAAAATTGAACTATTTTCTTAAAAAATCGCTTTTTGTTGAATATAAATCTAGTTTAGTTAGGTATTTTCTAGAAAATTCGTCATTTTCTATTAAAAGTTCAATAATTTAGTAAAAAGAATCAGCTACTTGGTAGAAAATTAATTTTTTTGTAAATTATTTTTTTTAATTGAAAAGTTTAAAACTTTCAGTTTTAGTAGAAACTTTACTTTTCTTAGTTAAAAAATTCAATAATGCTATAAACACGCACAAAAATCAGTATGAACATAAACTCGCGTTTGTCAAAAATTTCACAAAATTGGTAACGTAATTTATGGATGATCCCTGATGTTCGCGTACCATTATTGAGAAAGTCGGATCCGAACTTTGGACGAGTAGGGTAAAGCGCAGGAGAAGGGGCAACGTTTGGATTAAGATCAACGACACTATTGACTGCTGCATTATTAAGAAGGTGGACAGTTGCTAGTGAAGAAGGAATGTGGCGTCAGATTTTAAAAAGATCCTTTCGATATAATCGTAAGCTCTTTTCATGATAGGATTATCGCAGTTATATGTATGATCTCTATTTGACCACGGTTAAGAAATAATATATATATTTTATATTTTTACATTAAATTAATTCAACTAATCGTGTAAAGGATTGTTGCGTACATGAGGGTTGACACACTCTACTTTATAACTAAACATGATATTGTGGCGACCACCCACTGGAGTTTCATCCACTTCTTCTCGGTTCATACGGGTCACCTTGCCACTCTCCATATTTATTTTGACACGTCTAATACCGCCACGAATACCTTTATATATTGCTTTAAAAGTATCTACAGACTCTAATATTGCAAAGATATCACCATCTGATGTGGATAATACAATTTGTTCTTGGGTTGGTACAGGTCCATACTTATTACGTTCTGTTCTCACTTTTAGTAAATTATAGGGAGAGAAAGTGTATTTTCGAAGTTCGAATACCCGGTGCCAGTTAATGTTAGAAATAAGCCGAATAAATTTAAGTTGTTCAACTCCACATCCCAATCCGTCAGGAGAAGGAAGCCTTATAGGAGGAGCCATGGACCTGGCCTGAGGAGCAGCGCTGGCAGGAGGAGACCTCGTCCGTTCACGAAGAGTAGGTCTGTCACGAGGAGACCTGGTCCGTTCACGAAGAGGAGTTTCGGCAGGAGAAAGAGTCCGCTCAAGAGAATGATTTCTTTCAGGAAAATAAGAAGGTCTGCAAAGTGGAATGCCAGGGATAGGATCGCCATTAGGTAAACAATCGAATTGTAAACTTAATTCTGAAATAAGAAACAGAGTACAGATTTTAAACTATTTAATATTTGAAAGCTTTCATGGATATTGAAAAGAGGGTTTAAAATATCGTTTATTTATTCAAAACCAAAATTCTTGTGTGCTGGATTTTTGGGCTTTGTTAAATAATATTTACAATAATATAATATAATATAAATAATATTTTATTACATTAATTATATTAAAAAAATCATTTATTTCAAATTTATAATTTCATCTGCTTTTTTACGTCTTTTTTGCTCCTTGAAATTAAAGTACTGGACTTTTTTCCTACTGTAATTAGAAATTAGAAGTTATTCTGCTACAGGAATAATAGAATACCATTTTCTTTGCTCATCCAAAATAAATCATCGGCTTTTGTACTACTTAAATTTAAAGTTATAGATCATTCTTTTAGCTGAATAATAAATTCAAGATTTTTTTTCTTTCCGTAAATGAAGTACTGAAAGTACTGGCTTTTTTGCTACTCGAATTGGAGGTTCTAGATTATTCTACCACTTAAATAATAGATTTCTGATTGCATAGATTTTTTAATCGTATATTAAGTTCTAAATTATGTTGCTACTCGAATAACAGATTCTCGATAGTTTCACTTCTCGAAATGAAAGTACTGGATTTTTGTCCACTCGAATTCCAAATTTTGAATTATTCTTCTACACGAATAATAGATTTCTAACGTCTATCCTTGTTGAAATTAAAGTTCTGGGTTATGCTGCTACTTGATGAATAGTACTTGATGTTCGAAAATAAAGTACCGGACTTTTTTGCTTCTCGAATTCGGAGTTCTAGATTATTATGCTAGCCCAATAATACATTTCTGATTTTTTAAAATTAAAATTAAAGTACCAGGTTTTTGCTCGTCGAAATTAAATTAACGGATTATTTTTACTTGATCTCGAGATTATAGGTGAATCTTCTACACGAATAATAATAGATTTCCGACTTTTCGCTCCTCAAAATTAAAGTACCGGATCTTTTTGCTCCTCGAAATCAAGTTTAATTGTACAAAACAGTTTAGAAGTTGCTCCATATAAAACAGCAAATAGATTAATCTTTTGCTTTCTTTATCTTTTTTCTTTAATTCTTAAATTGAAAGTAGTCACAAGACTCATAATCGGAAAAATTCAGATTATGTCACTAACCACATAATAATAGTAGTTAGCCGAGAAATCCAATCCTAGTACTTTTAGTTAAATAGGTCTGATAATTCTGCATGTAAAATAGCCAATCAATTTGTTAATTAAAAATATTTAAAAGACCCCGAATCTTCTAGCCGTAGTGCTTGCTACATTGCTCCGAAGCGCACATGCAGATGCAGTATATATATCGTCAGTATATCGTCCGCACAGCCTGTAACGTGGTGGTAACGTCTTGAGCAGATGAAGCAGTTCATCCACTACCGAGCACTAAAGCAGAGACGTTAAAATACCTTCCTGCGGACATCCCGAGTCAACGGTTCCACATAAAGTGGTTGCAGCGATAGTGGTTTTGAGGCCACTATTAATGCCCTCAATATGAAGCTTGATCGAACCAAGAAGATCCGGGCGCCTTAAAAGAAAAGAACCTCAGCCATTCAAATGCACAAACAAGTATACGTAAATGTTACCAGCAGGGTCCTCTCGGAGGTTGGTTCTTCTAGTGCCTCCTTACCCACTACTCCGCGGCTAACAGAGCAGGCAAAGAGCCACTACGCCTTTACTTTTCGAGGCGTAGTAATTGCTTACCAGCCTCTCCCAGAGTCAAGCAGATTCCTTTGCTAACCTCTGTCTGGTAACGATTCGGGGCGACTTTCGTACAACCGCTACCAGTATTGCACTGGTCAGGTTATGCCATAACAGCACCGCTACTCTGTTTGCTGGATAACTACTATTTTAGTGTTCTAGTGCTCATCATAGCTGAGCCTTAGCTCGATTAAATCACACAGTGTTTTCGTCACTGTCATCTAGCGACAAGCCATGAACCATTTTCTCTGTGTGCTTGTATACACTTCGCAAGCACTGCGAGTTTTGGACTTGACCAAGTGTAGCGCTGTGCAGTCAGCGAAAACCAGTGACTCCGTTTGCTGCTGTCATCTCCTACAGTTCCGAAGAACTAAGGGTACACAACGTTGACCATCCGGCACGAACGTGGATGTGCGGTTTGGTGGACAACCAAGGCACTACTTTTTCAAAGCCGTTCCCTTGGCAGCCAGGATGTTCCACATAAAGTGTTGTAACCCTTAGTCGTAGTTAGGTTCCGGTTTTCTAACATTTGACAGGTCCATTCCACAAATCCAGTAGTAACACTGTGTGCGGCCATAGATACACTGATCACTTCTTCAGAGGTGTAGTTAAGGATTCCTTTAATGTCCATAAAGGTTCCAGTCGCCAAGCCTTTCAGCTTCAGTTGCCCTTCGATTAAGTTAACGGCCGTCTCAGTCGGGTGACCAGTCCTATAGGCGTGTTGTTGCTTATGAAGTGGCCTACTTGATAAGACCTTATCGCGGTTGTGTCTGTTTACGAGTCTTTTTACTGTTTTTAGTAGGAAATGAATGAAATGAAATGATTAGAAAGGCTAATGGGACGGAAATTTGCGGGTGAAGTATACCCGATCCTGCCTGCTTTCGGAATGAGCACTACTTCTGCATCCCTCCATGCCGTCGGAAAATAACCCAACTTTAGACTAGCCCTAGCAAGTCTAGCAAGGTCTTCAGGGCCCACCTGATCCTAGCTGGTATAGAAATATATTTGGCTAGCTACCTTTTCGGATCTAGTTGGGCCACAGGCGGCTTTGATTGCCTCGGAGGTGTCATTCCCTGTTCTCCTAACTTTGTAAAGCACGGTAAATATGCCTTGATCAAGAGAACAAAGGTATCCCGTCAAACTCTAAATATCCCCCGCTAGCCAATTTTACAGTGTCGAGAACAGGATCCGGATTTCGAGAAAGCTGCTTATCCAGTCTAGCCACCTCTGCTCCTTTCTTGATGTCTGTGAAAAGTTGGTCCAGCTTTCATTCTTTGCCTTACGTATTGCACTTCTATATTCATCCCTCATTGTCGTAATTTAGGTCCATAGTTCCTATATTTCGCCAATACTGACACGTCTGATCCTCTCTTTTTGTTTCTCTGCGAAGCTCGTGAAGTTTCCCATTCTACCAGTGTGTGTCCCCAGCCTTTCGGACTCTTGAAGGTCGACAATTACTTTCATAATTATATATAATAGCTTCCGTATAATGGCTACGGATCGCAATAGATTGAGAAGAAATCATATAAATATTCATATTGTTACATTTTGCGAAATATTATCGAAGACATACTATTTTTAGGAATATCTGTACGCATTTAAGCCATCAAAGATAATTTAAATTTGATAAAAAATTGTAAGTGCAAAAAAAAATTTCTATGCGAAAGGTACCAAAATTTTGAATTTGTTTATCTAATTTGTTTAGAGAAATTTAAATTGTTATATTTTATCAAATATTAATAAATATTTATTATTTTAATGAATACCTGAAGTCGTTCTGGAGATTGAAGCAAATTATAATTTGCAAAAATCTCAAATTTTAGTATTTGCCACAAGAATATAACAATGTTTATTATAAACTTTAAAATTAGTTTTGCAATTTACAAACATTCCTACATTATTATGAAGCAATTTTAGCAAACGAAAAATTTTTTACCGATAATAAGACTATTTGTCAAGTTGTTAATAACATTTGTTTATAACAAATATATGAAATATCAAACAAATTATTTGTATTCTATGAGTCCATAAACATTTATTCAAGACCACGTAAAGTTTTCCTGATCAGTTATCAAAGCGTAAAAAATTGTTATGAACAAAATGTCTGTTTTTCCATACTTTGAATGGAAAGTTATTAATAAACAAATAGATGAAACAAAAGTACGGAGCACTAAGCTCTTTAGAATTTAATAACCTTTAATTTAAAAAAAAATTAAAATCGGAAAAAATTAAAGGCTCTCGACATTTTTTTACAGTAAACTTGTCGAAAGAAAAATTCGTTTTTTCGATGACTACTTTTTTATTTAGGAACTTTTTGATTATTTAAAAAAAAAACAAAAACAAATTATAGATATTGTTTAAATGATTAATTTATTATTTGACTTATTACTTTTGCCAAACAATTGAAATTGAAAATTAGAATCTCGTAGCAATTTTCAAACCACGTGATTTAAGGTTAGAAATAAAGAAAGGAAAAAATGTTTACACAGCAGTATATTTTAATTTATAAAAATTATTATTCGCGCACTAAGTAAGGGTTTCAAACTAATTACGGAAATAAGGTTGAATTTAATTTCAAATCTCGATTTTATTTGCGAAATTGAAAGAGAAGACGCGACGTGAGTGCAAGGAGCATCCTCGTTCCAGGCGCGAAGTCGAACATTACTGAGTGTCGACGCAGACGCCAGACGCATGAGGCGCCATTTATGGCGGTAAATTTGAAAGTGTGCAGACTAAATATTGCCTGAAAATATAGAAGTTTATAAAAATTCTAACATTTTTGATGTTGCACATAGCAGAATCGATAACGCTTAAAAAGAAAAGATAATTAACTCGAAAAAATTTAATATTTTGTTTAAAAATAATTTTAAAAATTTCTGTTCCACTGATCTAATAAATCTTAAAATTATAGTTTTTAAATAATAATTTATTTTCTAGCAATGTGTTTTTACACGCCATTGTTTTCCATTTAAAATTTATTTGAATATTCCATTCATTTTCATATTGAATACTGAGATTCAGATCGGAATGTGCTTTTTAGGTTCTAGGTATTTATTTTTATTGATTTTGTATAAATATCATTTTACAAAAATTACGTTTTATTACAATATTAAGTTTAATAAATGGTAAAAGTTAATAAAAAAGTAAGCTCGCTATATATGTATAAACAATGCAGACGTATTATTGTATTATATTTACCAATAGAATTGAGGATGAATAAAAGTTTGACGACAAAAGTATAAACGATGCTCATTTTTTACTGATTATTATATTAATGAAGAATTCCCTTAACAGTGCAACAGAATAATATTCTGGTGTTTCATTATAAATTGTGTAATGGATCATGTAGTCGTTGCCTGGCAGCTTATAAACGTCAAGCTTAAACTTGTCAGATATTTACATTTCATTAGAGTCTGTTTCATTGCTAGTCTTATAAGTATTAACTAGGCAAAGATCGCGAGAATAAGTTTGGGTATAATTTAAAATTACATTTTTTTAAATTGAATTTATTATTATCATTATTATTATTATTACACTAACGTAACCTTAAGTTGTCTTTTTTTTAAATAAAATGATTTCTAGACTGGTGTAAAGCGTATTAAAAAATTGTCAAAAAATATGTGGAAGATTTTAAGGTATATTTAAAACATTGCAGAACTTTTGCAAATATTAAAAAAATTGGAATCATTTAAATGATTTATTCAAAAGCTTTTGAACAGTTTGGAAATTAATGATAATATAAAAATATGTTTGAAAAACTGAAAAGAAAACGTGTATTTTGAAGATTCTGAAGTGAAAATTTGAGAGAATATTTAAAAAGATTTTAAAACATTACATATTTATTTAAACCATTTTCATCCAATTTTACAGATAATTCTAATTAGTTTAAAATACATTTAGGAACTTTAAAGTGTTTAGTAGATTTAAAATATTTAAAAAATGAAAGATTATTGAAAATGTACGAAATATTTTTTCTTTTTTCCAACCTTTGAAAGGTCCTAAATATCTTTTAAACTTATAAAAATTTGTACTAAAATTGTGTAAACTTTTACAAAATAAACAAATATTGTTTAAAATTGTCTCGATTCTTTTTTTTACATATCTGACACTTTTCGAAATATTTTTTTATTTTTTGGAATAAATTAGGAAAATTATGTCTATACAATAACCTTAAAGCAAATAAACAAAGACTTCTAAAAAATAAAGTCATTCAAAACATTAATTTAGGTTGAAAATGCATCTCTTTGGATTTCCGGAAATACGACGTGATCTGGGGACGTGACATATGTTTTTCTATGGGTTTTGATGCGCTGAATCCGAATCCGATGTCAGAATTTGCCCTTCAAGTCAAGGTTTCGCCCTAACCTTAAAAAGCTCGAAAAATTAGTATTTTCTATTCTGGAGATGAGGCATATCAATTCTTATGTTTTTTCGATGCACTTAATACGAATTAACTGTCAGCATTAATCTCATACGTTGTCCTTAAACACTAACCTCAAAAAAATAAATAAAATGATATGAAATTGTGATTTACTGCCTTAAAAGCTGATTTTTTGAAAAGCCTGTATCAGCTGTGTCTCATTCTTACAATTGACGTAGACTAACTTAAACCCACCTAACCTAACCTAACCTGGACATGTCGTCAACTTAGATTTAAACAGAACATGAAAAAAATTGTAAACTTCAGGTAGCAAACTGCAACGATAAGAACATGGCCAGCTTTAGAATGGAAGTATTGTAAGCACGTGCCCTTATTGTTATCGCGCAAGAAGCAACTTAAAAAATGGAAGATCTCCTCGATCAAGTGAGCTTCACAAATGATGACCGTAAAACCAAATATTGAATGTTAATTTGAATTTCCAGACACTGCTAATAACGATTTCTGTGTTAGGTCAGTTTAAATTAGGTTAGGTGAGTTGAAGTTAGGTCACGTCTATTTTCCATAAAAATCAGCCTTCAAGGCAGTATATCACAATTTTCAATCATTTTATTGAGTTTTTTTTTAGATTAGTGCTCAAGGACAACGTCTGGGATCAATTATGACAGTTAATTTGTATTGGGTGCTTCGAAAAACATAAGACATGATATGCCTTATTTCCAGAACAGGAAATACTAATTTAGATAGGTCTGGAAATTTATGGATATTTTCAATCATTTGTGGTCATGGAAATCCATTATGAAATGAAAGAAACAGAAAAAAAACTGTTCTTCAGATTATGTTGAAAAATTGCTCCAAAATTGCTTTAAAATTTACTAAGTTAAATTTTTCCAATTAAATGGAACAGATTGAATGCAGATTGAAAACAGATTGAAAGCCGATCACTTTCGAGTCACTTTTCGAGTCTCAAAAGACAAATCTGGATTGTACCCTGGAAGAAGAAAAGAATTCAGAATAATTCAAAATCTGAATTCCCATTATTACACGAATTTTCCTCATCGCAAGCTCCATCAAAGAGTAGAAAAAAATCAAAATCTATTCTTTTTAATCGACTTAGAAAAAATTAATCGAAGAGTATTAAGAGGATTTAAAAAATGAAGGACTGCAAAAGAAAGAATATGAAGAAAAAGAATAATATAACTCTAAAGACGTAAAACCTATTCCTTTTAACAGATTAAAAAAAATGCCAGTCGTAAATATAGAATAATGAAGTTAATAGAAATAATTTATGGCATTTTCAAAGAATATTTTTGTAATTCTGTTTAAAGATAAATACGTTATGATTACCTTACACAACATTATGAAATGAATTTATGATTATTTATTATACTCTTACATGTAGACATTGTTTAAACAATATAAAATATTACAGTTAGAATTACTCCACCATTTTGGCAGACAAAAAAAGTTGAAATTTCCTAACTTATATTCCACCAAAAAGAATAAAAACTATGCATGTGCACATATTTTATAAACAGATTAGAAGGAATTGAAATAATCGAAAATACAGCATCTGAGTATGGAATTAAAAATAACCGATCTCCCGATGGAAAATTTTGACATTGAATAAAATTTAATAATGCTCCTCACTCTGTCTCATTTTCTGCTTTGGGAATCGTAATTTAAAATAGTAATCAATCATTATCGAAAAATAATAAAATAATAAAAATTAAATCTAGATTCTCTTGGAGGCCGAATCTCTGAATTCTGGTGCCCCTGTCTTATGGGAAATTAAGTACAAGTTAGCTGTAAGTAGTATGTGTATGTCTAATGATGTAATCGTAGCTGATGAGTTTTTAACATACAATTTTCACTCTAAAATCAAAGCATTGTTGCGATCTAATAGAAAAAAATAATGGAATAAAAGAGAAAGAACATAAATAATAAGGGTAAATTTCCATATTAGAAATAGAAATCTAAAATAATATATTAATTGATAAGACGAATTGAATGTATCGATCTCTGTAACAAATTATGAATCAATAAATATCGTCCAGAAGCAAAAACAACTCAGGGCCATACAAGGTTTGGCACTGCAAATCGTGGAGCTCTGGTGTGATAGCTCAGGGTAAATTCGGGAAAGACCAGTATGATCATGTTCACGAGGAATTACAATATGCCTAAAGTTGACCCTTCTGTTTTTTTGGTGAGAGGCTGTGGTTTTTAGACTCTGCAAAATATCTGTAAGTAATCCTAGATACCAAACTGAACTGAGCATAGCACCTGAAGACCCAATGCAGAAAATTCCTCATGACTTTTGGACGTGTAGGAGAGCTTTTAGATTGACGTGGGGAATCGGGCCTAAAATGCTTGCATTCATCTACTCCGCTGTCCTTAAACGAAGGCTTCCTTATGCGGCCTTGGTCTGGTGGCCAAGGGCAGAACATAAAACGATGCAAGACAGGCTGCAACGACCACAACCGTTGGCGTTGAGGGGTTTGACAGGAGCAATGAGGACTGCGCCAACAGTAGCCATGAGCTGCATGTTCTGTGAAGAACCCCTGCACCTCGCGATAACTAGACACACTAGGCTTCCGAGTGACACCAGCTCACTGCCGATTCTTGAGATGAGGCGGGACAGCATAACAAAACGTTTCAACTTTTCTAGGGCTTTCCGCGTCTGCAGTCCAAGCAGGGATGCGTGTAAAGTAAATGGTAATCTACTCTTCTAAGGGGTAATCTGGTACACGGATGGCTCCAGGGGTGAGGGAGGGTCAGGAGCAGGAATCTATGATAGAGCGAAGAGGAAGGAAGTGGTGAAACACTTTTAGAAGAGAACGCTGCTGAAAGACAAATTACGATCTGTTAGGAGAGACAAGCAAAACTAATTGCAGTAGGAAAACCAGATATAACATCAGAACTGGTTTGGGAATGCAAATCATCTGGGTCCCTGGTCACACAGAGGTTAAGGGCAACGAAAAAGTGGAATAGCTGACAAGATGCGGTGCGGCAAGAGAATACAAAGGACCGGAACCAGTCTTGGGAACATCGTCTTTCTGCATTGGTCCTGCCATCAAAAGCTGGACCCACAGAAATCATCGAGAATACTGGGAGCAGACTCAGGGTTGCCGAATGCGGAGTCCATCCTGGGCTATACGTGCAGAATGGGCAGAGCCAGGGAAATCCTGGGTTTGCCAAAGAACGACGTAAGAACTGTGGTTCAGATGGTCATTAGGCATAACCACTTGCTATATGCAAATGATTATAATAGAGTGAGGAGATGCGGCAGCGATGCTGAAACATCTTTGCATGCACGTTGCTAGTGCCCGGCATTAGATAGGCTCGGACATCAGACCCTTGGGTACTATTACATGGAACCTGAGGAAGTTAAAATGCTTTCGTTGTCTGACATACTGGGCTTTAACAAGAGGTCTGGGGTCAACTACTGGCATCGATGGTTAAGGGTGTGGCACAATGGGCTTTATAGTTTTATCGCCAGGGGAGCTCCACAGGGGCTCCTCGCCCGTCATATAACTAACTAACTACTAACTTCCCTAGCGCAGAGGCTACCGTGATCTACATAGCAGTTCCTTTAGGGCGAGGTTCTTCCCATAAAGTGTTCAAGCTGTGACCCTGCCTTTCTTTATTTATATTCCAAAAATGTTAGGCAATTTAAGTTATTGAACATTAGCACTCCTCCTTAGGAAAAATTCCCTGAATCTTTAATGAATTTCTACTAAATTTAAAGAATTTTCCCTACTGCGCTTAAGTGAAAATTTCTTAAATTTTCATTAAGCTTCTAAAAAGATGTAGGGAATTTTCGGAAACATTTTTTTGGAATATGTTCAAAAATTTCTTTTGTAATATTTCACAAATTATTTTATGGACTTTTCTCCAAAGTGGTGTAGGGGAAATTCCCGAATGTAGTGTATATTAATTACACATGATTTTGTCTAGATAATATTATGGAGGTAATGCCGAGAAAGGGAGAAATTAAGAGGAGGAGTGTCGGGAGAGGGCAAACATAAATAATTAGAGATCAGTGTAAAAGTATACAAATTCAAGAAAAATCATTTTATTCAGAAATGTAAGATCTCGAATCAACCTCAGTTCACTAACAACGTATTTTATAGTTTTAAGTTTTATTAATTAAATTCATCATGCATAGGATTGTTTTATACGTGAGAGTTTATATGCTCCACTGTATAGTATAACCTGATTTGATGGACGGGACCCACTGGTGTTTCATCCATCTCTTCTCGGCTCATTCGGGTAATCGTGCCACTTTCCATGTTGATTTTCACACGCCTGATACCGCTATTAATATTTTTATATATTGCTTTAAAAATATCTACAGACTCTAATAGTGCAAAGATATCACCATCGGATGTCGACAATACAATCTGTTCTTGGGAAGACATGGGTCCATACTTATTAAATACTGTTCTTACTTTTAATGAATCATAGGCAGAAAAAGTGTATTTTCGAAGTTCGAATACCCGGTGCCAATTCATATTAGAAATAATCCGAATAAATTTAAGTTGTTCAAGCCCAAATCCGGATCCGTCAGGAGAAGGCAGCCTTATAGAAGAAGCCATGGAACTTCCTGGAGAAGAAGCGTTGGCACGAGGAGATTTCGACCTCTCACGAAGAGTAGGATTGTCAGGATAAAGAGACCTTACAGGAGAATCATTTCTTTCCAAAAAACAAGAAGGTCTGCCACGTGGAACGCCAGGAATAGGTTCGCCATTGGGTAAACAGTCGAATTGCTTACTAAACTCTGAAATAAGAAAAAGAGTATAGATTTCAAACTACTTTAACGATCACATGCAGCTCCTGATATTTCTGAGGTATAATGGACAAAGAAAAATTTTGAAATCCTAAAGCTTGTCAGTTATCCACGAATAGAAGCATGATCTCGACATAATGTACAGAATAAAGTATTGTGAAGAAATTTTACCGAAAATTTTATAATTTGTATTTGGAAACCACTGTCATTATTTCGAAAGTATATGCTGTTAAGTGTATAAGTAATACTGAAATTAAAGAGTTTTTTAGGCAGTTGAAAAATGTTCTTAAAGTCTTAATTTATAGGTAAGCGACCTTTGCTCTGGAATGTCTGCGAAGGCTAAATTAAGGTAATGCTCTCAGTTTTCTTTAACCCGTTAGGTGTAGTACGCCAAAAAAGGTCAAATGATACACAAATATTATTACCAAGTAGTTCTTAAACAATTAATTCAAGGAGAAGAAAGAAATCTGTCAGATTTGTGGAAAAGTAGCGAATGAAGTCCTTTAGAAAAACGCAACTGCATATCAATTGCCCAAATGCAAGTATTCTCGAAAAGAAACATGATTTCAAGAAGTAAAGGAGATAAGGCAGAGTGTGAAGAAGCTACTTTTCGCTATTTTGAAAGTTGTCTTTGACGAATGCTCCCGAAAGTAGGAGGATCGCTAAAAGAAGTTTATGGTTTCGAGGGAGAGTATTTTTAATATTTTTCATTCTGTTGGACTATAGAGACTATCTAGGGCCACAATTAGGCCTAAATATAATATTTCAGTGAGACTTTGGTTTTGGGTTCTGATTAGAATCCAAGAACCAGAAAATTCCATTCTGGAATAATACATAATAACAGCATGCGCTTTTTAGCCATTCTCTAGAAACGCAACTTTAAAATAATTCACAAAATTACAAGGATCGCCATTAGAGTTTTTCAATTCCAAGATAGATCAGGAGTTTGAGCCACGAGTTCGTAACCGAAATATCTTTGCTAAAAAAGTGTTTTGTTAACAAATTCTTATTCCTTTTTATTGAGCTAAAAGGGTAGCGGGGCAAGCAAGAAGAAAATTCAGCGCCGCCACCTATGAAAACTCCCTCAAAATAATTATGATGAGATAAACGATAAGGGAAGATTTTTAGCTCTTTCTTTGCTTTTCGATGACATACAATACTTATCTAACAAACTAGATTTAGGTTATGAATAACTACTGCTTGTCATAAATATGTACACTTTCGCGGAAATTTATGTATCGAAACTTCCATAGCTTACATGACATGCATGAAAAATTAAAATATTCAGAAAGCACGCTTAGGGGATACTTTTTTTCTTTTTCCTCTGCGATGGTCAATATTCCATGTCACAAAAAACTACCCCTGAGTGAAATATTTCAACAACTCGAAACTGACAATTTTCTTCCAGTTTCGGAGAGAAGTTTATACAATTGATTCCCAATTTGTTTGCTCATCGAAAATAAATTATTGGATTTTTTGACTCTCCAATTTGAAGTTGCAAATTATTTTGCTAAAAGAATAATCAATTTCTGATTATTTTTCTCCTAGAAATAAAAGATTGGAAATTTGTTTTTATTCGGATATGCGAAATAATAGATTGATTGTCTACACGAATATTATATTCCCAATTTTTTGTTCATGAAAAGAAAGTCCTTGATATTTCTTCTACAAGAATTTAAAGTTCTAGATTACTCTATTACACGAATGGTAAATTAGCTATTTGTGCGATTTTCAAAATTAAAGTACAGGATATCTTTGCTACTCGAATTTGAAGTTCTAGATTATTCTAAGACTTAAATAATGGATTCGACATTTTTTTGCTCCTCGAAGATAAAATACTAAAATTTTTTGGTACTCGAATTCGGAGTTCTAAATTATGCTACTACTTGAATAAAAGATTCCCGATTTCTTCGCTCCTCGAAATTAAAGAACCGGATTTTTTGGCTACTTGAATTCAAATTTCTAAATTATTATCCTACACAAATAATACATTCCCTGTTTTTTTACAACTCGAAAAAAAGTTTTTGATATTTTTTCTACTAGAATTTTTAAGTATTAGATCATTCTACTACACGACTCGTAGATTCGCTATTTTTTCTTTCCACGAAATTAAAGTACCTGCTTTTTACTCATCGAATTTATATTAAAATTTAATTCGCGAATAATTGATTCTAAATTTCTTCGCTCTTTGAAATTAAAGTACCGGATTTTTGTTTTACTCGAATTCGAAGTTCTGAATCATTCCTCGAATTCGAATTTCTAGATTGGTATGCTACACGAATAATATATTCCCGATTTATTACTGCTCGAAATAAAAAAAACTGCTTTTGTGCTACTTCAAATTAAATTACTGGCTTTTTTTACTCAATGAGTACTGGACTGATTTTTGATTTGTAGCAAACACAAACAACTACCCTCAGTACATTTTACGAAACAGTTAAGAAGTAATTGTTTCTCATCATGTGTAACAGCCAATCATTTTTCAATTAAAAATATCTAGACAATTTAAATTCTGTAAACTCTACATTGTGTACCTAACTACATAATAAAATTAAGTAGCCCCGAGAATCCACCCCTTGTACATTTTACGGAATGGGTCGGAAGCTACTTCACGTAAAACAGAAAATATTTTTTTTTTAAATAGCCACAAAGCTCAAATTACGAAAGCTCCAGCTTATGTTGCCAAACAAATGCCCATTTAAAATCTACATATTATGTTCCTAACCCCATGAAAATATTAGGTTGCCTCTAAAATCATAACCCAGTAGTTTTTCCGAAACAGTCTCTTAAATTGGAAATAGCCCCTAAATTCGTCACGAGAGGTAGACACGCTTTAGATAGGGGTAGTTTTTTGGGAAACACATTATATATTATAGGACAGTCGTGCTAGTGTTGCCAATCTTTTCTCAGAGATTTAAAGAGAATGAATTTCTTAAATTATAAAATAAGTAAAAAAAAGCAAAAAAATATTTCATATTCAATTTTTAATTTTGATCGGTGGCGGCGCTGATTCGTCGGACCTGCGCTACGCTGCTGACGTGTCAGACTCTTATTCTCAATTTCGCAACAGCTGTTAGCCACGCTACACGTCGCATCGGTTCTTTTAAATTTCATTTACTGATACAAGTTTTGCTACAAGAAAATTTATATGCCGCATATAGACGTAAAACTCTTATAGAAATATTTCAGCACAGCAAATGCAAATTCTAAGAAACTATATGCACATCTCAAATTTTTTTCAACAAATAATGCTATACCGTTTTGAACAGAATTTTCAATTTATAAACTAGAGAAATAATTATAGATGTATTATTCTATTATATTTACCAATAGAATTAAGGATGAATACAAGTTTGACGACAAGAATATAAACGATGTTCATTTTTTACTGATTAATATATTGATGAAGAATTGCGTTAACGGTGTAACATAGAAATATTCTGATGCTATATTATAAATAATATAATGTGTTCTGTAGTCCTTATCTCGAAGATTATAAGCGTCAAGGTTTTACAATATTATTTTACACATTTAATATTATTTTATATTTTAAAATCTTTTAAGGCACATTGTTTTGCAAGGCTCGAACTAATTAAATTTTAAAGAGTTCAGTCGAGGCAAATATAAGAGGAAATTTCATGCATTTGTTATTTGAGTCGCAAAATATACTTGAAAAATTGTAATTGCTATAAATCATTCTTATTCCCTGGCGGTCTGAAGAAACCGAAAGGAGCCTCTACAAAGCACCCATAGATTGTCCTGAGGATTTAGCTGAGGATTTAGCTGAAATGCAACCTGGCAATCTGAATCACTCACGCTGGTTGAAAACATGTAATAGAGTCTTCCGTGATTTTATATCCAATTCAAAACCTTTTGCAAACCTCATCACTCTGGTGACGTTTCTCGTCAAATTTTACGTTCCAATATGGTACGCCATAAAAACTACACCATTTATAACAGACGGAGCTCGACATGTTGATAAAATTATCGTTCTCTCTAGGTATCTATGTAGCGAATTGAAAGCTGTCATTGATCCCGTCATTGAACACACAGATGAAAGAAAGCACATCAGACAGTTGGCATACATTAGAATTCAGATTGCGAGACAAGAACAACTATTCGAAAAAAATCAATCAGAAAAAGAAACGCAGTCAATAAAGAGAGGGTGAGGACGTCCAAAAAAATTGAAAAGGACAAAAATCCTGGAATTCGATTCTTCAAGATTCCTAAGATAAATTTTGATGCTGCTGAATATTTTGACATGATTGCTTGGAAAACCGTAAAAATCACGGAACCACCC
>JAAAKG020159650.1:0-29545 GCA_010014905.2 Druon quercuslanigerum | reverse complement strand
TTTTAAGGATTATAAATTAATTTGATTTTGAATCACGCGCGTAAAAGTTTGACCAATGGGAGAATTTCTCCAGTGGTAAGTCAAAATAATGCGCGCGCAGGCGGTCCCGACTGGCATCACTGGCTTTAGAGAGTCCTTTCAAGTAGAGTAGTAGGACACGTAAGTACACTATCTCAAAAAATAGAAGGGCATTTACAAAACGAAGCTTTGTGGATGGTAATAGGTGAAATTTCAGGATTCAGAGAAGATGTCAGGGGAACTAAACAGCAGATAGAAGATATCAGAAAGGACATGAGGATTAGAGACTCTAAATTCGAAAAGGAGAAGAAAGAGCTAAGAGAGAGAGAGTGAGGGAGAAAGCAGAAAGGGATCTGGGAAAGGGTAGAGCACATGATAGAATATAAAGTGGGAGAGCGTAGGAGCAAAGAAAAGGAGGTGGCTAGTAGAGAAAGGGTAAGGGTAATAGAGGTGATAATTTAGAGATAATAGAAGGCAAAAAGGAGAAATAATTTTGTGGTACGAGGGTTCGAGCTAGGGAGCGGGAAAAACAGAGAGGGCATGGAAAAGTTTCTATACAGTATGGGGTAGGTTGAGTCGATGATAGGTAAAGTTAGGCTGGAAGAAAAAAAGGAGCATAAAGTCAAGCTCATGGAATGCAGAACTAGGATAATAAGTGGAGGCTAATGAGAAATTAAAATAGGATAAATACAAGTGAGTTTTAATTGACCACGATTTGACGTCGAAGGAAAGGGATGGACAGGGTGGCTAAAGTCGACTCAAGGGAGAGCGGCAAAGGTAGGGTACAGGGAAATCAAAATAGATGAAAAAAAGAAAGTTACGGGTAGAGAGAAAGAAATGGGAGAGAATAGTGTTAAAACTTTTAGAAGGGTATAGTGGAAGGACTCCAGGAGGCGGTCAAAGTACGGAAGAAAGGTAGTGCTCGTGAAATTATAACAGGGGTTTGGTATATACTTATGGAAGAATTTCTGGACGGGAGAGAGATGGTGCGGTAATAAATTAAGGCAGTGACATGCTAGGCGAAAGAGACAAGGGTATGGTCGCAGTAGGAGGAGACATTAATGCGAGAACAGGAAGGGAAGAGGGCCTTTACAGTAAGGGAGAAAGTTTGGTAAGAAAGTCGAAGGTTATGGTTATAAATAAAAAGGGATAGATTCTAAGGGCTTGTATGGGGACAGAGGGTGGGCGGTGGTAACAAGAGCCGAAGAGAGATATATGCGTATGTGAGTAAGTTGGGTGTTTCGATAATAGACTACATGGTAATGCACATGTTAGGTTAGGAGCAGACGAAGAAAACGCAGTGGAAGAACGGGTGGAACCAGACCATGAGCCATTAAGATTGTGGATAAAACGAGATGGTGGCAAAAGGCGAGGTGCGCAAGAAGTGTCCTGAGGGGTGAAGGTGACGTGGGCGAAGAAGATGATAGAGAAGTGTCAGGAGTAGTAGGGAGAGGTTAGCCAAGGTGGGATAGGAAATTTAAAAAGATGAAAAGAAAGGAAGTACAAGAAGTGGAAGGAAGCACCTGCGAAAAGGTAGAAGTACGTAGAAATGGATAGGAGAAAGATCTAGAATAAGAGTTAAGACGTGATAAGAAAGGAAGGATCGTGTGGAAGTAGGCCGTAAAAAAGTATAAAGGGGGAGGGATTTCCATGAAGGTGAAAGGAATGCCCCTGTATAAAAAAGGGGATAGGGAGTGGCAGGAAAATTATAGAGGAATTCCTCTCAGGAATGCGGCGTACAAAGCATACGCGGTCGTGTTGGTGGACTCGGATGCAAAATTAATGAAGTCATATTTGATGGAACACAAATAAGAGATATTTTTAGAGAGACAATTTCAAAATTTGCAAGATAAACTTCATTATATTAATTAATTAAAAGCGAAAATTCGCTATGAAAAGTAGCAGCAGTTACGCAAAGAATAGAATTACAAATTCTTGCAATAGTATTTAAAACAATTTAAAGTATCTAGTTATCTATACTGATTGCTTAAACCAAAAAAAGGAATCCCGATAATGCAGGCTTACTTAAGCCCGAAAGATTAATATGTGATGAAATCGCATATAGCTTATAGCAAATGCTTGAAGGTAGCTTATGTATATTAAAATTAAAGCTTATAGAATAGCCATAATTTTAAAAAGTTTGATTGCAAGTGTTAAACTTATTTATAATTTAATTTAATTATTTTTTAAAAGAATGCGTGGCAAATTTTCAGAGAAGTAAGTGCACCTTTTTTGCAAAATAGAAAAACTCCACAATACAAAACAGTTGTTGAGAAAATGGTATCCGCTTTCAAAAATATAAGCTGATTAATGAACTTAAAATTACACTTTTTAGATTGACACATTAATGAATAAAAAGAAGGGAATAGTATTTTTCCACCTCCTCATTGGTTATTCCTGGGTTCGGCTAAGAGTAAGTATATTAGTTACAATATCCAATTATGTTTACAGTAGATAGATATGAAACGTCTTTTTGTGAAAGATTCCGAACGCTTCTAATTTTTCATTCTCAAAGTCATCAACAAAACTGCATTTTAAAATTTAATAAATTAAAAGTATAAGCTGAAAAATAAACATTTTAAATGAAACATACTTAAAGTTTAGATAAGGCTTCATATACTACATTAGAACTCTTTCTGATTGGGTAATGGTTGCCTATTGGGCATTCCGCGATTTCTTCGGCGGTCAATTGTTCAAGCGTGACGCCGAATATGTTTATTTTTGCCTGTTTAGAATTATAATGAACAGTTGTAAATATTTCGCAAAAAAAACATGCCTTGAGGAGACCTGGACCTTTCACTAAAAGGAGGCGTGGCTGCAGGAGGAGACCTTTCAGATAAATGGCGTCTGCCAGGAGAAACGGGCCTTTCAGGAAATTGTCTGCCAAGAGAATAAGCTGAAGATCCATTACGAGGAACACCAGGAATAGGGTCGCCATTAGGTAGGCACTCGAACTGTGAACTCAAATCTGCAAACAAAGAAAATACCATTAAATTTTTTTAAATTAGAGAATTATGTGTTGGTATTTTGAGCATTGTGGTACTCATAATATTGTGGTACACTCATAGTATGGTATTCACTACATTATGATTGGTGAATATCAGCATAATTGTCAACTGTTATCAAAGCAATCATTCAATTCTGCTTTTCATAAAAAATTTGTTATGTTACGTAACAAAAAAATCAATATGGAATGCCCCGTACAAACCACGTCAGACTCCACGTAGATAATGGAATTCCACAAGGGGTTATGCTTGGAATTCCACGCTGAGGATTTCTTGGATCTTCACATGAATTATAGAAATTTCGTTTTAAATATCTTTAAATGTTGATCATTCACCATTATAGTTTTGAAGTTCAATTTTTTAGCTAAACATATAAATATTGACATCCAACTTATTCTGCTTGCTAGTCAAACTTTAATTTTTTCAACTGAAAATTGAACTGTTCAATTCCTATTGGATATTGATCTTCGTTAGTTGAAAATTTAACTACTTGTTTAAAAATTGGTCCTTTTGGTGGAATTAAACTGTTTTTGATTTGAAATAAAATTTTTTTATCTTCGAAATTGGATAACTTTAATCCAAATTAGTCTTCATGGTAACAAAAATTAATCTTTTGGTTGACGATTCATAGTGTTCGTCTCAAAATTCGTCCTGTGGCTTTAAATACAGAAGAGCCTTTAAAATTGACCCCTCTTTTCCCCATGACAACATGATGTCATTTATGGATGACCCTAGTTTAGGAAAAAAGCTTTGTTTGGTCTTCTGGACCAAATGATAAAATAAAATTATTTCTGTTTTAAATAAAAGCTGTATACTTAAAATCTTTTGGACGATCCAATATTTATTTTTTCAAAGAATGATTTTATTAACCACTTATCGCACACGACGAATCTCTTATTTTAATCTTTTCAAAAATTTCCATTTCATTGATAAAACTTTTTTATGATCACTAAGTAATCACGTAATATTTATTCGTGTCCTTCGTTTGAATTTAATGTATATAATTTGCATATTGATTAAATGATAATTTTTCTTATTCTAAAAAACAAATCCTAAAACAATTAAGCGATGTAAAGGAGCAATTTTCCTTAAACTTTGACTGAAAACCCTAAAATAATTTTTGAAAAATTCAAAAACAAGGAAGATTTGCATAAAAGAAAATGATGGTCCTTTCTCATAATTAAACCCATTTTGAAAAACATATTTTCAAAAAAATAAAAAAGTTTCTGCATTTTTTACACTCAAATTCAAAAACCGAATTTTCGAATAAAATCCTTTTTTGATTTTCTTAAATTTTTGCAATACATAGCTCTGAAATCTACGTTTTCAATTATTTCTCGAAAACCAAGGAAGATTTTAATTTTATATTTAAAAGAGTCTTAGATCACATGATAAATTATGCTTCTAAAAAAATTTTTTAAATACTTAAATTTTGTTAAAAATTTTTTTTTTAATTTTTCTTTGGAAAATACGAAGTTTTTGGTTTTTTTCAACAAAAGGTTTTTTATGACTGCATCTGATTGTGAATATTTTTAAATAAATATATATCTTAATAAGATTTAAATGATTAAATTTGTGAAACTTAAATACAACATTATTCAATATCTTCTGAGTTTTTGAAGAACACAAGAAAAAATCTTTTTTTTTTGACAGAATTAGCCTTAAAGCTATTTGAGTTTGAACTTTTTAATTTTTTGGTAAATAACAGACAAAAACGGATTTGTTTAATTAAGCGTATACAGTTGTTTTTAAAACATCCAAAAAGTTTTAAAATTTTTGTCAAAGAACATTTCTTTAAAACTCCGTCTGATTGTAAATACTTTTAAAAAACACATCTATATTCAAATCATTTAAGTTATGAAAATTAAAAAAGTGCAACAAAAATTTTCTTTAATTTCTCCTGAGTTTTTGAAGTGTTCAAAAATTATTTTAGGATTTCTCTGAGCGCTTAAGAGAAATGATTTAAAATAGATGAAATTCTTCAGGTTATTTGAGGCCAAACTGCTTAAAAGTAAGTTGCATAAAATAAAAATTGCGATTTGGGCAATATTTTGTTGTTAACTTGACCTATTTCATTATTAACATATTTCGCCCTTTAAATTAATCAACATTAAATAATTCTAATCGCCCTCAGGATTAAATTTTTGAGAGAATTTTGGTTTGTGATTTTACAATTTCTAGCACTGAGCAACAGTATACAGTAAGTTCATCTGTGTAATTCAAAAAAGTATTACATAGGCCACTTTATTTGGTTTTAAAATCTCCCGCGCTCCAGATATTGCGCTGATTGGTGAAAGGCTCCGAGACTCAGAAGACATGCGCAAAGGCGCATAGCCTAAATATGAAAGAAGGTTATGTTCCTCAGGGTTTGACGCCCATTTCAAATAAATAATGAATTGAAAAAAATGTAACACAACATTTAAAAGTGTTCACAAATACTATTTGAACGTGCATTACGTGTTTTTGTGAACAGATTTAAATGTTGTGTTATACTTTTTTACATTCATAACTAATTTTTTAATTGAAATGCGCGTTAAACCCTGGGGAAAAAAAACTTCTTTCGTAATTAGGTTATACGTTTTTGCGCACGTATTCTGAGTCTCGGAGCCTTTGACCAATCAGCGCAAGATTTTGAGCGCGGGAAATTTGAAAATAGATTATAAAATCGCCTTTGAAAGCGTCCTTACTGTATAAACAAATAAACTGAAAAAATTAGAAATTTTAGCTTTATGAATTTTTATCTCAAGAAGAAATACAGAAAGAGACTTGCGATCAGCTGGAAGTATTGAAGCTCAACATTTCTCTTTACAATGAACTATATAATCTGAGTAAAGTATTATTTTCAACATGTCACCATCATCATAAGTTTGTTTTATAGGGTCCTGAAAAAACTTTATAACTGAAAAAATGAGTTTTGCGCTTTCTAAGAGCTAATTATGAAAAACTTTTACACAATTAATCATTGTTTTTTAAAAATTTTTTCTTTTAATAGAGGTAGAAAGTTGCGGGTTTTTCAAAACTTTTCACTTTTTGTCCAATTTTCAATTAAAATTTATTAATACCTAAGTATTGTTTACAAAAATAATTTTTAAAACAATATTTTATTATTTTTAACAATATTTAATTTAAATAATGCTAGAAAGTTGTGGTTTTTCTACAATTTTCAACTATTTGTTGAATTTCCAATTAGAGTGAGGTAGATAATTAATTAATGTTCAAAAGTTAATAGTTTAAATACTTCAACATTACTGTTAATGATACTTAATTTTAATAATGCTGGAAAGTTGCGGGTTTTTCTAAATTCTTAGATTTTTGTCCACTTTTCAATTAGTGATGTAAAAGTTAATACAATTTGACAAACATTCTTATTTTCAAATTTTTTATGGTTCATAACTATCTTCTCGTACATTAATGCTAGAAATCTGCTTTTTTCTTAAATATTTAGTTTTGGTTTGACTTTGTAGTTATAAAAACATAATAAGAGAACCCCAAAAATAATCTTGTTTTGAATAACAACAAGCAGTTTTCTACAAAGTATAATAGAAAAATTTAGTATTTCACACATTTCATTATCAGACGCCCAATGGGATCAATGGGATCGATGTGAAAATTAGAAGTATATTTCAAATATCCGTTTTATTTCAGAATGAAATATAGTCTAAAAAAAAAGAAAGAGATTTTTTAAAACATGATTCTTTTTAATGTTTCTTCATTACATTTTCATAACTAAAAAGGCCAAGCAACATTAAAAATTTTGAAAAACAGCAATTTTCTTGCCGTGAGACAAGAGAAGATAGTTACAAACAATCATAAATTAAAATTTTACAAAAAAAACTTAACTGCAATAATTTGTTCAAGCAATTAAGTTTCTTAGATTTTTTGAATTATAACAAACAAAAAGTTAAAAATTTCGGGGAAAAACCGCACATTTCCAGGATAATTTAAATTATCATCACTCTAACAGGAAATTTTGTTAAAAATAATTAAGTATCTATAAATAAAAAGAGACTTCTGGTAGTGACATGTTGAAAATATTACTTTGTTTATAAGGTCATATTTTTTGCGTAGTAAATTTCCCACTCCAATCAAAATTCTAATTTTTTTTAATGTACGATTTTATCCTAAACTACTTTTTTGTAATTTGACTGTTAATGTTATAAAAAATAGAGACTTTTAATATTTTCATAAAAAGAGAAATGAATATCTTCTTCGATCAAACTTATATTTTAAATTTTTAGTTCCAACCTGCTACCAATTATACTACCACATGCAGACCATTTTTTATGCTTTTATTATATACAAATTATTCTGAATTTTATTATTATACTTACCAAAAGAACGGAGGATAACCACGAAGGATAGCATCCAGACTATTCTCATCTTATTTAATTATAGGAAAAGTGATTAATTTTTAAATAAAAAATTGATATATAATGTAACTGGTAAGAATTTTTTTACTACATCAGCTTATATAGTCTGAAACGTAGTCTTTATATCTTACAATTAAGGTATCAAATTTGTCCTTGTCAAATGCTTACATTTATTAAGAGCCAGTTTCAACGAAAAATATGAGTTGTAAATTTATTCAAAATTTATATCAGAATTTATGTAATCATTTTAATTTTATGGAAAATTAAAATGTATATATTGTATACTTTAATGGCTAATTTAAAGCTGACTACACATTTTGGGTCATTTGTTAGGTTTTAATGAAATGAAATGAAATTTTTAATGAGTCCTCTAAATTTTTATATTTTCATTTTACATCCACCTTTTTCCAGTGTTTGACAGTAAAAGCTACAGGCAGAAAAGTTACTTTCTTTAGTAACAGTAACGGTAACGCGGTAATTTTTTAAAAAGGGTCACGGTAACGGTAACGCGTTAAAGTTTTCTGGTAACGGTAATGCAAACTAACGCACGTTACCGGTCGTGCATCTGTTTAGCGACCTTTCCGTAGAATGGTTAACAAAAATATTTTTTTAGTTTTTATAAGTACCGGTCCAAAATTTGTTCGAATCGACAAAAAAATTAATCAATAAAAAAATTTATATTTAGTTGTGCCGCAAGCCCCATATGAAGTTTAAAACGTATTTTCCATCAGAAAAAAAAACTTTTTTGTAAATTTTATTCTCGCCAAAGTCTCTAAGTAACAGAAAGTTTGAAACATATTCCAAATATCAGTTTCATCTCAGCAAAATATATTTATTTATTCATTATTTAAAATATAGTTTTGTCTAATGTTTTTTCATGATTTTTTTGATAACTAAGACGGCGAAGCAAAGTTAAAGATTTGAGAAAAGACTAAAACTTTCCAGCACTTATCTAAGAGAAGGATGTTATGAACAATGTTAAATTGTTTAAAAAATTTCATTCTTAACTTTCATTAATTATTAGCTCACGAAGTGAAAAAAACGAGAGATAGGTAAAAATTATTTTGAAAACGCAACTATCAGGCACTATTGTAGATGAAATTAGTCATGAAAACCAATCATTTGTTTAAACAATTATCTTTGATGAACGTTATTGATTTTTAAGCCACTTCTAATTAAATAAAATTATATTTTATTTATATTCTTTGACTAATTCTGCAGATAAATCTTGAATTTCAACTTAATTCAGCATTTATCGAGGATTTCTAATAAAATATTTTAAAAACATCTTTTTCGCTACGGTATTCATAAATTCCAATATGTTTTTGGACCACCCAACTCTTTTCGCAGCCGGACTGATACTTTTAGACAAAATACATCGCATGGGCGATTAAGTTTTCAAAAAATTGTTACTTTAAAAAATGCAGTTTTAGGATTTTTGATTTTCAATTTTGGATTAAAATTTAAAAATATTATTAAAATATTTTTAAAATTTTAGATAAACAATCAAACACTGCTAAATATTAAAAAAGCATTTTTAGTTGTCATTAAAAAAATTTTTATTCGATGGATTAAAAATTGCATATTCTTGCCGAAAAAAATATTTGAACTCGACTTGAATTTAATTAAAAGCGTTTTACTATTTAACAGGTTCAGCACCGTTTTGTACAATTAATTAATTTTGAGTTATTAATGCATAAATTACAATTTAATTTAAAAAATCATGATTTGCTTTTTTATTTTAACATTTTTATAATTGGTAGTCAAGAATCAATTCACAGTCATTTCGCGGTCCATCGGCCACCTTCAAAAGATATTTCAAGTCGAGTTTACGGCGTGAATAATTATGATTTATAAACTTCGAAAAAAAGCTTCCTGGCAGGAAGAAAGCTGGGTCTGGCAGGAGGAGACCAGGGCCTAGGAGGAGGAGACCAGGGCCTGGCAGGAAGAGACCTGGACCTGGCACGAAGAAAAGCTTTAGCAGGAGAGTGAGAACTGGTAGAATAATGAGGTCTGGCAGCTGAAAGAGGCATTTCAGGAGAATATTTGTCATCAAAAGGAACAGAACTTTCGCTACGAGGAACATTAGAAACAGATTCGCTATTAGGCAAAGATTCGAACTGTGTAGTTAATTCTGCAACAAGAAACACAGGATTAAATTTTTTTAAAGTACACAATCGTATGTTGTTATATCATGAGTTCTGAATCTATTTGGAATTGTCAATAAATACAATATGAGTTTCAACTATTTACATCGTTTCCATACAATTTTGTATACTATAAAAAAAATTTATAAGATTATCCAGGAGAAAAATCAACGCTGACTAAATCTGTAACTACTTCATTATTTTTTTAAAATATCTTCTCTACTCTAAGTTCAAAATGATATTTAGTTCAAAATTGATCTCTTTTTTAGATTAACATTAATTATTTAACTCAAAATTGAACTATTCCATTTCTGTTGGAAATTCAATCCTTTAGTTAAAAGTGTACCCACTTGGTTAGAAATTTCTCTTTTTCATCTGACTTGATCTGTTTTTAGTTTCAAATAAAATATCTTTTCTTAAAAATGTAATGACTTAAATGGAAATTAGATTTCATTGCTCAGAATTTAGTCTTTTGTTTGGTGATTCATGATTTTGCTTTCAAAATGCATATTTTTGGTTTAAATTTAAGCTATTTTGTCGAAATATTTATTTTCGTTTCACTTTAAAATACTTTTTTAAAAAATTTGATATATATCCTAACGGATAAAAAGGAAGAGCGGAGAAACTATGAATATTGAGAACCACAAATTGGAATTTTCACTCTCAAAATATTCAAGTCTCCCAACTCTCGCCTTGACGAGCTTCTTTTTGGTCATCCTATGGTTAAGTGAGTGCCGGAGAAACTTGCATTTACACTAAAGGGGTTTTATGATTGTTAAATTACACTTAGATTATCATCTGTATTAATATATTTTTTATATTAAATGATTTATATTATTATTATACGCGAGCAGGTATATTATTATTATTATTATTTAGTATTAGGAGTTCATAATGTGGGGTGAAATTCTAGCTAGAAGCAAATAAAATGTAACGTATTTAAGTTTTAAGAAATTTTTTAACGCAGAAGAGACGATTAATTGAGAGAACACGCGCCAGATACAAGTAGCCGCGTGCACTTACAATATTGGTGCGCGGGTCCCCAAAAACTGCAGGGTAGGGAGGAAATGGCGAAACTGTATCCCCTCTATGCTCCAACAGAACAGAGTGGGGTCGTTCCCACGAGTGTTGCCGCGCGCCACGGGCATCAACCATAAATATGCGCGTTCCAGCAATATCGATCGACTCGGCATTCCGCGACCACTGAGGAACGTTCGCAGCCAATATTCGTTTACAAGTCTCCGCTTCTGCCTAGGAAAGATAGAAATGAAGAAAATATCACCGAACAACAGGCCTACACATTATTACCTTGCAATAAATTAAACACATCTACTCTTTTAAGAGCGAGATCAAATAAAACGTAGTTCCTTCCAAATACCACTCATTACCGAGTGAACCTTTGCCAATCCTTGTCTCCTTACTCACCCAAACACATTCAGTAGTTACAACCCTAGGCGCCCTAACGGGTGTTTCGACCCATTGTCGATGGCCACCAGGAGGCGCCCCGCCTTATCCTCGACGATCACCAGGAGGTGTTTCGTCCTATCGACGACGATCATCACGAGGAGTTTCGTCCCATCGACAACGATCACCAGGAAGTGTACTCTCTAGACGGGTTACTCACAACTCCACCTGGTCGGCTACAGCAGTTACCCCCAGAATCGGTCAGTCCCAGAAGAGCTCGCGGCCTTCGTCAGAGTATCCGAGCAAAATTTTCATCCGCTCGGAGAACACTGATACCAGTCGACCCAACACAAGATCGGAGCCCGGTAATCACCAGACATATAGAGAAGGCTCTTCTTTTTTTTTACCCGGCTGCGCACATTCCGGATGGGCATAATCCATCCATCCGAAGACTGTTTGGACGAGGTGATAACCCTACGGAAGGATGATACAACCGCAAGACGCTCATTAGTCTATCCAGCCCGTTTATATTTCAAAAGTATCTAAAAGCACGTGGAACTAAAACGCCAGTTACGGAAGAAGAACGACCCAATATGAACACCGACGGTTACAGGCGCCCTTCATCAAGGCGACAGTCCCTGTCAATGCAATCAACCAAAAAATAAGGGGTAACGTATCAAATTAGAGTTACCGGTCCCACAACTATCCAGGGATGAAATTCTTGTTTGCTATAGTAGTGTTCATCGCATAGGCTGCCGAGGCTCCTTCAGAGTGCGAGGTTGAATTCAAATCCTCAAGCCGACGTACAGTGGGGCAGAAAAAATTTACGTTGAAAAATTGATATTCGGAAGAGAATTATTGTTCTATTTAAACTCTTTTTAAATAAGAGCTAAGAAAATTTCGTATCTAACGGTCATGGACATTTTTTTAATTTTTGTTTATTAATTGACAAAAATTAAACAATAAAACTTTTTGACTATTAAAGTATACCCGTTTTTAAAAAATGCATTGGTTTAATTAAAAATACCTAGAAAAGCTAAAAGCAGCTATAAGAAAAAGATGTTTCAAAGCAATGTAAGTGTTAAAAAATGTATTGAATTCTTTAAAAACAAATAAAAGAATGAAAATCCTTAGGTGGGGATTGGCGGCGATTCTACACTTAATTAGCACTAAATTTAAATAATCAATAAAAAAAGAGATTTTTTGTTGAAATAATATATGTTAATAAATAGTTATATTTTAAAAGCAATTTTTGTAAAAAAATAAAAACCAAAGTTTTTTCAATGAAATCAATCATTTATTGCTTGGAAATACAACCTGAGTATCATATTTATTTACAAAATAATAGTTAATAATTGTTTAAACTACCTTAATTAACATACACCGAAAATCTAGATTTAACACTAAAAATTTAAAAATCTGGTTCTAAAGAAATGCAAATTTAAATTTTTTTATTTCTTTATTTTGAATAACATGCTTTAAGCCTAATTGGTTGAAAATAAAATTCTTAATTGTCTTGTAAATTTAATTATTGTTTAATTTGCACTAACTACAGTTGAGTTTTAAAAATCAAGAATCAATTTATATTTACAGTTGATCAACTTGTAACTTTTTTCCTGGAAAATATCCAATGCTTCTAGTTCTTATTGCTTCAGTCTTCAGAACTGTGTTTTTAAATTCTTTTAACTAAAAATTGACGCCTAAAAATGAATACTTAGTATTCAAACTTTTTAATGTAAAAGAGTTAAGAGATTCACAATACCCTCAAATATTTATAATCCCTCGAAATCCTATTAAATCACTAGAATCCATTTGAAATTTCTTTTTAAACATTTAAAATAACCCAAAATGTGTAAAATGTTTAAAAATTTTATGAAATTTTTAAAGATCTTAAAAATTTGAAAGAATTTTTAAGATTTATTATAAATATTGCAACTGCTCTTCTCAGTATCAATTAAATAAACGCTTAAAAAATTCATACAATGCATTCAGTTAACTAGATGTTAGTAAATTTGAGTAAACTTTGAAAATCCAAAAAATTTCCAAAGAATGAAATGTTGCATAATAAATTAATAAGAATTCAGCGTGAATTCCAAAAAATTAATTTTTAATGTTTGCTAATCTTTGATAACTGTTTCCTTGTTAAATATTTAGCTGCCTGAATTGATCAAAATTAGACTTTATGGTTGAAAATTCATTCTCTTTACCATTTCGTAGCCCCGGGAGAAAAAAATCATAGATTTGTCCTGGCATTCATTTTATCCATCCGTTGTACTATTTTCATAGAAGGGGAATTGAGCGAAGAGAAGCGTAGATGGAGTAGGGGAGGGAAAGTTTGCTATCGAGAGGATTCAAAAATTTAATTAATTTTTTTAAGGTAAATAATTTCAAAAAAATATTTTTAAAAATGTGTTAACATTTCTTTTTCATAAAACTAATGAGTGACGAAACCCGTCTTCTCGACACTCGGTGCCTGTTTGGACTAATGTTTTGGTTTAACATTAGGCTATTTTATATAATTTTGTAATCAAAGATTAATGTATTTCTGACTGAAAATTTAAAGGTTGAGAATTCATTCATCATGAGAAAATTCAACGTTTCAAAAAAAGTCTTCGGTTGGCCCTAAGAAGCTGAAAATATTCTGCAATATTTATTTCATTTTAAATTTTATTGTAATTTTGACCAAGCGCATCTAGAGTAACTGCTGAGGATGAGGTCCAGAAAATCTTTGCAGTTACTTATAATAAGAGAAATTTATTAATTTAATTATGAAGAATTTAATTCATAATGTAACTGATTAACATTTCTTTGCTTCAGTAGCTCACTGAAACTATGCTATAGTCGTTATCTCTTCCTCCGCTGCTCGTTGCATATATACATACACCAGGGCCACACGTCTTCAATTGACAAGGCACGAGGCAAACACGTGACCTCCCACTTTAATGAGAAACGACAGCGCGCATGTGACCCCACCACGACGACCGACCACCCGGCTACAAAAGGATTCGCAGCTCGAAGATCGAGGCAGTTTGTCGATGGCAGCCAGCCGGTCCCACCGGCATGTCTGCACTCGACGGGCCGACTGGTCTCTCTACCAAGTGGCGCACCTATGGTAGAGCGACCGGGGCCGACTATCGACGAACTCCTGGGGGCTTCTACTTCTACCAACTAATAGTAGATTCGTAATCAGCGACCATAAAAACACTTATATTGCTACCCAGCTTGTACTTTCGATATAAAATGATTTTCAATCTTTTCAGACGCCATCCTGCATCCGCCATCTTGAAATTTTGAAAAACTAATAAAATATTCGTAATTAGCGATCCCAAAACTCTCTATATTCATACCAAACTCGTGCTGTTGACGTAAAACCATTTTTTCAATCTTCACCTGCCATATTGGATTCGCCATCTTGGAATTTCGGAAAAGTAAAAGTAGATTCGTAATCAGCGACCTTAAATACATAAATAGAGTGGATTGTAAGATTCAATCTTATGTTCTTACAAGAATTAGAATACAAATAAAAGATGATGTTTAGTAGTCTCCTTCATTGAGAAAGCCATGACAGGTCCGCCATTTTGAAAAACGCAAAAGTCCATACAGCATGAAAATTCAGAAGTTTCAGCAAAAATATAAAGCCCAATAATGTTCATTTATCTTGCAAATTGAAGTGTGAGGGGTAGGGGAGGGGGTGGCTGATTTGACAGAGAATGCCACAATTATATTCTAAATTTTCTTATTATTTTCACCAATAGAATCGAGGTAACCGGTAAGGATAAGGTCCAGAGTATCATCATATTTTCTAATTATAGGAGAAAGTGGTGGAATTATGGGAAAAAACATGGATTAAGAACGTAATAGATGACTCTTTTTCTGCCTCCAGTAGCTTATAAAGCTTATACTCTATTCGTTATCTCTTAAAATATACGCATCAACTTATTTTATCTTAAGATATTTACACTTGATAAGAGTCAATTTCGGCGAAAAAAAACTGGTTCTAAATTTAATTTTAATTCATGTCACAATTTATGCTATCCTTTGTATCTTGTAAAAAAATGAAAGTTATATAGAAAATTTGTATAGCGTACAATTTAACTGCCCACTTAAGTCTTATGTCACAATTTGTGTAATCTTTTAGGTTTTAACGGAATAGAATAAAATTTATTGATGAGTCTCCTACAGATTTATATTTTCATTTTACTTCTACACACCCCAAGTTCACGGTGGCCGCTCTCTAAATTTATTGAAGTCAGATTCTACTGAAATGGTGCGAATTATCAATCCACCTTCAAACCAAAAGTGAGCTTATCATTATGAAGTGGAGCGTGACATTCAGTTGGAGTGGAGAATAACTGTATGGCTTGGAGTGACTGGTCGCTCCAAATGATGTGACTTGACACACCAAATAGTGTGAATAGTCACTTCAAATGGTGTGACCGGTCACTTCAATTGGTGTTGCTGATCGCTGCAACTAGCGCTACTGGATAAACGTAGTGGATAATAGTGGATAAACGCTGAAAGAATATAAAAATATGTATTGCCTCAAACAATTTTTTATTTAGTTTATAAATCTAATAAATGCTAATGGAATATAGAATAAAGAGTGAAAGTGTATTTATCATTAAACTCAGAAAATCTAATAATTAAAAGTAATAACACATATCAGTTCCTTATATTTGAATATCTACTGTAACGACACTGTTCTTCATCCTAAATTAAAAATCAAATTACTTTGTATAGTGTAATGTAGGGGGATAACGTCACAAAGTTGTCGCACCAGTAAGTGTGACTTCACAAAGTTGTCGCAACTAGTTGGTGTGACAGGCTTGGTCACTCATATTTTGGTGTGACAAGAGCCAATGTATTCTGGTGCGGAAGAGTCACACCAATGGTAAGAGTCCAGCTGCTCATTTCAATAATGTGACTTCACCAATGTAATAGAGTGACTGTTTCATTCACACCAGTCTTGCAGTTACTTTCTTAATTCAAGAAATGTAGAGAGCTGTATACCGGAAAAACCGAGAACTGATCGGGAAGTACATGATACCCGGGCAAACCGGAAAATTACCGATAATTTCTTTTTTGACCAGAAATTTTACAAATTTTGGGAGAAAAAATCCTTTTAACTTTAATTTAAACCGCCTTTTAAATAATTAGTTTGAATAAAAACAAAAATTTCAAAATGTGCAGATTTAACGTTAAAAATCAAAAATTACTTAAAAATTATTTATTTATCTTCAAAGGCTTTTAATAAATTTCAAATATAATTTCAGTATAAAATATTCCATTTTTAAACTATATAATTTGAGATTGTTTATTTAGGAAAAAGAATATTTACCTATTATTTAGAAATTTCGAAATATTTAATCTGACTATTCGTACCAAAATTTCAGAGCAAATAGCCCACAGCCTTTTTCAAAACGACATATAGTTTTTGGCAGATTTTGAACAACAAATTTAGAAGCTTTTTACAAATTTTGATAGGCTTTGAAAGAAGAAAAAATTTCATAGGAAAATTGAAAATGATTTTTTAATTTAATAAACTAATTTTAAGAAAATATTTAAAAATATTGATAAAGATTTCCAACATTTTCAAAAAATAATGCGGGAGATTTTCAGAAAATTTCTTTAATTTGGCAAAATTAAACAAAGAAATTTTTATTGTAAGACAACATGTAAAGTCTCAATAAAGATTTATTATTATTATTATTATTATTTATATTTGAAACTAGAATTTTTCAGAATAATAATAATTCTGACTTGAAACCGAAAATTTTTTAATGTTAACTAATTTTGAGTTGAACCATGGTATTTATTCAAAAGAATTAAAATTTTTCAGGGGAATTCTACCCAAAAAATTCTAATTTATACAATTATTTGAATTGGAGAATTTTATAGAAGAATTAAAATTCTTCGTTTGTATAGTGATTTTGTCAACAGATTTTTATTTCTGTTTTGAAATGAATGTTTTTAAATAATTAAAATTCTGAATTTGATCTGGGAATTATCAAATTTTAAACATTTCTGTGCTGGAATTAAAATTCATTAAGCAGAATAACAATTTTTAATGTAAAATTGAATTTTTTAAACAAAATTGGTATTTTGTGTTGAAACGAGATATTTTTGGAAAAAAATTAAATCGTGAAATATATCAGGGAATTTTACACACACACACAAAAACATTCAAATAGTTGAAACGGAGAATTTTCGAAGGAGAATAAAAAATCTCGTTTTGAACATGGAATTTTTCTAAAAAAAAAATTTTGGATTTAGACAGGGAATTTTATATTTTTAAAAGATTTTGAGCTGGAATTAGAATTTTTAATTGCCTAATCTTTGAACTCTACAATTAACAAAAGTTTAAAAATTTTAACTTGGAAGTTTGTCAAAATTTAATAGAAAATTTTTCAGTTAAAGTGCTAGTAGCTATCATTTTATACATGCAAATTATTATTGATACCTCTAATACAAAATTGCTAAATAAAACAACCTTTAAACTTAAATTTTCGAATTTTTCAATTTTTTTAAATTTCGTTGACAGTAACAAATTTTTGCGAACCAGAAAAAAACCAGGAGAAAATCCCTAAAAAATTCCAAAAATTCTTGCATTTATATTTTTTATTTTAAACGGGATTTAAACAAGTTTTTCGACCCAAAAAATTTTCGAAAAAATTATGCACATTGAGAATGGTTAAAATAAACCCTGTGATTTTTTTTAGATTTTTTTCTTAACCATAGAAACAGACATTAAAATAAAATCGAAAATGGACGTTACCTTCCCTATCTCATTCAATAAGGGAACTGTTGATTTAAAATGTTGCGATATTTTTTTTGATTGTATGATTTCCAACGACTGTCTCAAAATTTGATTACCTTGCAGGGCATTTTTTTCATACTTACATATACACCCCAAGGAAAGTACAGTTCTTAAGAATTTCATAAAATATAAAAAAATTACTTTTTTAAAAAATAAAAATAATAAATACAGTTAAATAAAAAGAAAAATCATTATGATATTATAATAATAAATAATAAAGGAAGACAAGTAACAAATGTAAAAATTATTTTCGAATTAGTTACAATTTCTCTTAAAGTGAAGAAATATAAATGAGATTAGAATCCTTTTTAACGTCCAAGAATCAAGTTATTATGCAGAATTCCTGGAAATAAAATCAAGAATCTAACGAACAAATTTGGACAACCACAATAAAATGTTCCTATTACAATTTAAAAAAAACATTCTTTCTTGAAACTTTAAAAAATATTTCCAAATTTTTTTGGACAAAAATTATTCAGAGGAAATAACAATGAGAATGCAACCAACCAAATGCCTTTTTTTCTTTTTTATTTCTTTTGTCCTTTTTATTTTTATTATTATTTTTATTTTTATTTCTGCGCTCATATTGCATCCTTATTAAGGCAAATAAAAATTCTAGCAGGCAGGAACAGCATCGTCGTTTCCTTGCTGTCCCTGGCTACTCGATTTTTTTGCCCTAATAAGGGTGCTTTACAAGGAAGTCATCTAAAGACCTGAAATAAGTATTTGTAAAACCTGATAGTTTTTGTTAAAAAAATATCCTGAACTAAACAGCTGCGTATGTTATACGCGAATCGCATAGGGCGAGATTCTTTCTCACTTACGACTTTTATCCATTCAGTGAACAACCATTTTAGATATTAGAGTATTAGACTCGAACGAGTGAGAGAGAGAGAGAGAGCAGAGAGAGAGAGAGAAGAGAGAGAGAGAGAGAGCGAAACGCCGTCTTCCGCCATTTAAGCTCAAAAGCGCGCAACTCCCACCACTCGATCCTTCCGACTCTGGCCAACTCTCATGCAGCATCGCAAGTTTAAAAAGGCGCGCTCCGCCACGGAACGGCAGAACGATCAGGGCTGGAATACCGCTCTGATTAATAAAGCTAACGGCTGAACATCCACTGTTTGTTTTCAGCAACCTCCCCGGGCCAGAATGCCGCTCGGGCTAGATCAATTTTATACCGAAACACAGTTCGACCAAAACCTGTTCCCTCTGTCTCTCACTTCCACGGCTGAATATCCGCTCTGGATGACAAGCCACAACCCTGCATGGTTCGCGTACGCCCCGTACACCCCATGCGGCAGAGAGCGGAACTACTCTTTACCCCTCCCCTCCCTCTCTCTCTCTAAATAAGTGACACACGGCGAAATAGCCTAGGCACTCCAAGTACTTTCACGACTTAGGCAACCTGTCACTTTGCCTCAGCACAAATCAACAACGAGTCTCACTAGTGTATAATAAACAGTGTTTAATAAATGAAACTTTGGGATTCAAGAAATTAAAAAAAAATGGTTAGCAAATTACTTGACATATACCTTCTCTTTATGTTTAATCCTTTTTCATCCTTTTTCGTCCTTTTACGGATCGGCTGGCATCCCAGCTCATCCGTTCCGCTGATACGGCTGGCATCCAAGCTGTACTCGGCTGAATCCTAACCCTATATTTTTTGTCCATCTCTCTCTCGCTCACTCTCACCATGAACGGGCTCCAAGCATGAAAACATGTGATAAAAATAGCAGACTGCCCTAGGATCTATGTGGTTCCTCCTATCAGCCGGAAGGAATAACTTAAGAGCATGGCCCGACTACACCAATTTCTGGCAACACACAACGCCTCCTGGATCAAGAACAAAATCACCGGTGTCCGCAAGGAGGAGTGACCATTTATGCATTCCCTCTCTTTCTATCTTTCGAGATAGTCCTTGAAACTAGAGTGAACCAGCCTTTACGTGGCCCTGGCAACGACTTTTTCGTACTCCCTCTTACAGAACTCACCAGAACCACTTGCTTCCTCTCTTTCTATCCTAGCAGAAATAAAGGTACGCTTCTATCAGAGCAAACTTACCTGTGGTCAAAAAGGTTAGTGACAAATCTTCCATTACCTCTCTCTCTACCTTCCGAGAGCCCTCTCATTCTCTCCAAAGAGAATTCCCCGATTATCTCAAGCAACGTCGTTTCGTTGCTGTCCCTGGCCATTCGATTTTTTTGCCTTAATAAGGATGCTTTTACGAGTAAGCCATATGAGGACCCGATAAAAGTATTTGTAAAACCTGATAGTTTTTGTAAAAAAATATCCTGATGGAATTTGGAATAATTTTGTTTCTAAAAATAAACTAAAAAGCTGCGTATGTAACTAAAATTATTCATGAAAGGAGAAATAACTAATAAGAAATATTATTTGCGCAATACTTAAAAAAATCACTTTCATAGGTATTATTTTTATCATGAAAAGCTTATTATATAAATCCTAAAATTTTGTTTGCAATGAATGTATTACTTAATTGAATAAAGATGTAGAAATTTGTTTGTTGTTTCAGTTAATGACTGATATCATGGAGGTAATTTACTAGAAAACAGTCGGAAAGCTTGTCCTTCTAAAATATTAATATTTGATAAAGGTCTCTTAAAAAATAAACTTGCCTGTGAGTTACATTAAACATGATAGCACCCTTTATGTAATCTTTTTATTTGTTTTAGGCAAAGCGGCTTTTTGTCTGACAAATTTATATAGTATATTTTGTAATGGCCCATTTAAAGATTTGAAAGACTGATATAATTTGCATTATTATATACCCAAATATATATTTTTTCATACAAATATTCATATTAATGCTATTAGTATTCTGCACTAAGAAAACAAGTTGGCTGGAACAACAAAAATTTTGTTGAGAAATTTTGTTGTCCAAATATAACTTTTTTGTTAGCATAACCAAATTTTTTTGTTGAGGAATCAAAATTCTTTTGTCAATCCAATACAATATTTTGTTGTTTTACCGAAATTTGTTTATTAATCTAAGAACATACTCCTGTAAGGAGAAACAAATTTTTATTTCGACTCAACTAAATTGTTTTGCTGTACAAACAAAATAAATTTGTCGACGTAGCTAAATATTTTTTAGGTCAAAAACGGAACATGCGACTTCACCGATATTATCCGCCATATTGGACATGAATTTGCACACTTTGGCTAAAAAAAATGTGTTAAGGCCTACAAAATAAGGCTCAACAAAATAATTTTCTGTTATAAACCAAATATTTTGTTTGGCCAACAAAATAATTTTGTGCTAGCAACTAAAATTTTGCTCTGCCAACAAAAACTGCTCAACAAAATGGTTCTGTAGCGCTTACTAAAATTTTTTCTCAGTGTGTAGTTTCTCTGTGAACGTGACATATCACAACGAATAATTTTTTTAGGAAAAGTATAGAAGGAGCCTTCGCAGGACATCCCTAGCCAAAGAACGTGTCTTCCCCGGAAATCATTTCCAAACCACTGAGAAAAATGTTAGGTTCGCCGTACAACAGTTTGGTTCTCCTAACCAAATTATTTGTTTGCTATAGAAGCAACAAAATCGATTCGTTCAGCCAACGGAATCATTTTCTTGGAGCGCGTTTGGTTGAACAACAAATATTATTAATTAAAATGCAGAGTAACATTTTAAATCAAAAACGTTTTTAAATTAAAAACTACGCATATGAATTAAAAATTTTGTAAATGGAAAAGTTAAAATCGTAAAGTTAAAAATTTAAATTAAACACTGAAAATTGATATTCACAGAAGCTAACAATTTTTTAATATTTGATTCAAAATTTCTAATTTCAAATGAACAGTTAAATATAGCTTATTATTTAAAAAATAAATTATAATAAAAATATTTTAGGTTAAATGGTTAAAAAATGGAATATTTAGTTGGAAACAATATTTTAACACTGTTTGAAATTTAATGAAGGCATTATATTATTGAACAGTTTCAGAATTTTCTTGTAAATTCAATTGTTGTTTAATTATTACTATCTGAAATACATTTTAGTTTTAAAAATCATAAATTAATTTAAACTTATAGTTGATCAATGTGAAATGTTTGTTCTGAAAATTTTCTAATGCTTCTAAATTTTCATTATGTCTCCAAAACCACGTTTTCAAATTCTTTTAATTAAAATTTTACGCTTACAAAAAACTAATTGAAATTCAAAATTTTTAAAGTAAAATACTTAAAAATTTAACATCAGAAACTGAATGATTTTATTTAAAATTGCATTAGTTCACATAATATGTATTGAATTTGTGATGTTTATTACATTTTAATCGACTTGAATAACTTTTCATCTCAACATTTTTAAAATTTTCTGTCAAACAGAAATCCACTTTCATTTCTAGATTCATAGGCCACGCTGAAAATAATTTTCAAGCCAAATTTACGATATGAACAAATTTGGGTTGAACATTACTCTAAAGTACTTTTTGATTGGGTTGTTGTTGCCTACTTGACATTCCGCGATTTCTGCTGCGGTCATTTCTTCAAACACACCGTTCTCCATGTTTAATTTTGCCCGTTTTAACCTACACAGTACAAGCTTATATATTCCACGAAAGAACATGTGCTTGTTTGTTTTTTGAAATACTGCACAGACGTCACCATCAGGCTTTGATAATACAACCTGTTCTTCGACTGGCACGGGTATAACGTGCATATTTTTAATTTTAAATAGAACTGGTTTATCAGCAGGAAACGTATATCTTCGAAGGTAGTACATCTGGCTTGGATTCTTGTAAGGAATAACTCGCACAAATTTTAGTTCTTCAAGTGTGAATCCAAGTACGGCAGGAGCAGGATTCCTGGATTGTTGAGACCTGGACCTGGCACGAAGAGAAGGTTGGGCAGGAGATTGAGATCTGGAAGAAGATCTACGTCTTGCAAGAGAAAGAATTCTTTCTGGAGAATGTCGGTCAGGAAAATAAGCTGAACTTTCTCCACGAGAAACACCAGGGATAGGGGCGCCATTGGGCAAACACTCAAACTGTAAAGTTAATTCTGAAACATGAAATATAGTATTACATTTTTTCATGTTAACAATTGTATTTTGGTACATTATGTATGTATGCATGTTCCAGAAAATGTTACGCGTACTCTCGGAAAGTTTCAAAAACTTTTTTCTTTCTTGTATGACCAGGCTACGTTTGAAGGGCTATAGCGGAATCACCAATTCGTTTCAGTCTAGTTCAAAGTGTCGCATATTATACAACATTAGGCTATGAGTGCGAATGTGGTTAGAGTGGTATAGAGACACAAAAACCGTCGATGATCTGGAAGGAAGAGGCGAGCCGTAAATAGCATCCAGTGAGGAGGATACGAAGGTCGTTGCACTGTTCAAGCGCAACCTAACTCTCCGGCTGCGTGAAACTAAAGCCATAAGCTAATGGGGAAGAGACTACACTTTAGCATGCTTCAACAAAACATCGTGTAGCTAATTCAATTCTTCCACGCATTCGACTTGGAGTAACCCGACAACCCCCACCATACCAAGAAACCTCATCATATCCCGCCAAACGAATTCATTCCAAGAATCCAAAATAAAAGGGTCATCGGGGGAAACCATAATTGCGCGTGGCGAAACCATGGCTTGTAGGATCATGAAACGTTAGTATAGACACCATAAGACGTTGATTAGCTAAGGGGAAACTGCAGGATGATCGCGATTGGGTCAATGTACTTTTTTCAGACGAAGCATTCTTTGGGCATGTGTTCCCATATAATGTGCCTGGTATGCTACTGGTGAGCGTTTCCACCAGCGAACTGTTAAAAACTCATAATGATCCATGTTTAGGGAGGATTCTTACAGTGCGGGTTTGGCTCTTTAGAGATTGTTACTGAGAACCTCAACGCTGAAGTAATAATTAAAATGTACAAACGTGATCTTCTGAAGTCTACAGAGAAGATGCTTGGAGCCAACAATGAGGATTGGATCCTTTGAAAGTACAACGACCCCAAACATCGCACTCAGCTATGCAATGTGCTGAAAAGCGGAAAATGGCATCACGACCTTGGACTGGCCTTCACAATCTGCTGATTCAAATCCAATGCAAAATCTATAAAGAGTTGTGAAGAGGAAATTTGTAGAAAGGCAAGTATTCACATTTAAGCAGCTCTGTCGACAAATTAAAGAGGTATGGCGCTTTCTTTTTTCAAAAAATGTCGAAAAACTAGTCTAGAGCATGCTCAGAAGGTGCCAGGCAATTATCCAGAAGAACTGCGCTTGGACGGTTTGTTAGGTGAGTCCGCCCTCGTGTTTTTGGGGTACTAATGTGCCAAAGAGGAAAAATGAGGTCTTCTTCAAATCTTTCTAAATAAACGGGTTATTAAGTCTTCACACCGTTTTCCTCCAATTCAGCATTTCGTTCACATTTTTTTTTCATACAAATTTTGTGTAACTGAAAATTCATCTATTTCATTTCTGGATAGAAATTATCTTTCTTCGTTGAAATTTTTTTTTTATTCGACGCATACCGTTTTTGAATCAAAAAAAAATCATTTGATTGAAATATCAATGATAACATTTTTAATTGAAAATTCATCTCTTCTTGTTAAAAATTCTAATATTTGGAAATTGGACTTTATCTTTTAAACTTAATTTCTGTTATTAATCATTCCTTATTTGGGTTTGAAAACTCATCAGTTTGATTTTAAGGTCAACTGTTTTCTTAAATCTTTCTCGGTTAAGCATTAAATTTCTTAACTAAAAACCTAACTTTTTCGTTTCTGGTCTAAAATGAATAGTTTTTAGTTAAAACTGTAGTTTTTTTGGTTGTTTTGAACTAATTTTAAAATATCATCTAAAATATCATCTCTTGAATTTCCCCTTGAAAATTGATCTTCATTGCTTAAAAATGCAACCATTTTCATAACAACTGGAATTTATTGTTAAAAATTCATTATTTTTAGAGTTCCGTAGCCCCTGGCCGAAACCCTATCATTTCTGTCAGGTTTCTATCCGTCCGTCTTACTATTATTACTCAAGTTTTTGGTTTGACAAAAAAAATAAATTTTTTTTACCTCAGTGTCTGTTTGTCATTGTTTTAGGAAATTATCTAATTAGATTGTATTTGGACACACTATATAAGGATCGAAAAGAAATGTCGAGTTCGTTACCAACCTATTTTGGATGAGAACTACAAAAGTTAGAGAATTGTAAGCTCCTCAAGCAGGCCCCTTTTAATAGAGCAACCAGACGCACAAGACCGCGCATGGACCACTGCATCTAGGCGTAAGAAAGCGCGCAATCGCAGAGGCTCCCACTTACGCGATCCAAAGCCTCAGCGCCTTCGCTAAGATATAAAAAGAGGATGCTGTGTCCAAAATGGTATTAGGGAGCTCGCAGAGCGAGCGAAAGGGATCAAGAGTGTTCTTGAGGCAGGCCAAGCAGTCCAACTCCTGAAGCCGGGTTTCGCTCAACTCTTAGATTCTAGTACGTGGGAAAGGACTAGAAGGTACATCCTTCGAAATCTTAGTACAAATACTATAATCGCCCAGGCCCTCCGCTTCTCATCGAGTGCTTTTAGAAAGAGGCGAAATATCCTGAGCATAGACTCCATTAGAGAAAGATAGTAAGATAGACAGAGATAGAGAGAGAAAACGCGGGAAAGAAAGAGAGTGAGAGAAGAGGCGTATTATCCTGAGTGTATACTCCATTTAAGAAAGATAGAGAAATAGAGAGAGAGAGAGAAAGAACACAGGAGAAAATATTTTTGTATAAAAAATCTGAGTAGAAAGATTATCTGTGAAAAATAAATAGGAAGAGAGAGAGATTGTGAATTTGTACCAAAAAACTGCGGACAAGGAAAATAATTAGAGAAAGAACTAAAACGAGTAACGTTAAATTTAGAGTCTGAACTAAAAACTCAATCTCTAAAATTAAATTTATCAGCAGCAGAAGCGAACAGATTAGGAGGTCTAACCTTCTAAGTCGAATACCTAACCTGCTTAATCGAGTTCTAAAAAAGGAAGTTACTTGATTTACGTAAAAAGTAAAGAATAGAATAAATACGGACATTAATTTTCCTAGTTTTAAAAATATAGATATACGTGTATTTTCATTAATATAAAATAAGACTTGTTCGATTGAAGTGAGTAGGATGTATTTAGATTTTTATAAAATAAAATTGTAAAACTTCTATACAAAGAAAGAAAGACGAAAAATTCTTCACTTCTCCTCCCGTGTGTACCCATTTTCATAAAAATATAAAATGGAACATCTAAGACTGGTTGAGATTTCTTAAAGCTGACCGGACAGCTATTGAAGAAAAAAGTAGATTAAAAATGAAGGTTTCAGAATTTTCAAGATTTTTGAGAACACTTTTTTCGCAATTAAAAAATTTTACGTACGGCTATTTTTATAACTTTTTTCGATTCAAAGAAAAATGTCGGAGTTATAGCATATTTAAAATGCAAGAAGACAAAGGAAAATTATCGTTTTAAGCCAAACAAATCACGATACGAAAAAAACTTTTTAAAAAAATCTTTTCTTTTCAAAAGCCCTATAAGACAATTGTAACAACTTTTAGAATTTTTCTGAATAATCGAACATTCAAATTTTGGTCACACAAAACATAATCAAAAATTCCACTTTGCGGCCTACCTATGCAAGATACGATGAAGGGTGTAAAAAAAAATTTTGTATCAAAAAAAGATCTAAAAGTTTTGTATAAACTACTTTTTGATAGAATACGTAATTTTTGTTTTTTCGTGAAAAACAAATAAAAAAATTTAACTAAATTATCTTTTTAGACAAACTTCACAAACTATAAAAAAAGTTAGTTGACAAAAGTTGTTCTTCCAAAAATGGGCTACAAATTTCTTATTATTAATTTTTAAATATGACGAGTACATTTTCTTTTAAGCGGAAAAAATACTTTACAAAAAAGAAAAACTAAATTTTTTGGAAAGCGGCACAAGAAACGAGAAAAATTAAGTGACAAAATTTTTTTAACGAAAAAATATCTACAACTATTAAAAAAACCACTGAAGCTAAAATAATATTTTGTTAATCAAAATTTTCTGCTTAAATTATACCTGCAAATTCGCACAAAACCACTTAACACTAGGTGGCGTATTTTTGGTATGAATATTTTCAAAAAACATTGAAACTAAACAAAGTAATTTTATGAAAAACGAAAAAAAATTCAATTAAATGTTTAATAACCATTTTTTATAGAATGCATCGTTTTTAATTACTATAAAAACAAGACCATGAGCATACGTGTGTTTTAATACAAATTAATATTATTGAGGGTAGCTGAAAATACAAATTTGTATAAAATAAGGATCAAATATTAAAGTAATCATAAAAAATAAATTTGTTACATTATTTTGCATTTGCTGAATAACCAATACCAGGGCGAAGTACAGCAATAAATATGATAAAAATTTATCACTTCAACTAATTTTTTGGTTTAACATTTAACTATTCAAAAAAAAAATTTTAATTAATATTTTCAACTGAGAACTCAACTGTTCCCTATTTTTTAGAAAATTAATTTCTTTGGTTAAAACTCTTTTCTTTTTTTTAGTTTAAAATTCATGTATTTTTCGAAAACTCAACGTTATAAGGGATACTTGGATCGAAATAAATTTAAGGAAACACTTTTATAATAACAATTAATTTCGTGAGCCACAGAGATTAATATCCGAACATACCATATGTTTAATTAGATATACTATTACAAGTAAATTTTTTTCACTACATTTATTTTATTCTGAATTTTATTATTATATTTACCAAACGAATCGAGGATAACCGCCAAAGATAATGTCCAGACAACCCTCATATTTTCTTATTGTAAAAAAACTGAATTATTTAATAATAAAGAATTTTTATCTAAGATTTAATTAATTAATATTCTGCTTCTTCGTGAGCTCACATAGTCCATATATATACTGCAGTCGTTATCTCTCATTTCAGTAGACTTAACTTTGTACTTCTAAGATGTTTAGATTTGATAACAGACAGTTTCAAGGAAAAAAATTTGTTTAGAAGTTTCACTAATAATATAAATGTCATCACTTAAGCAATGTTAATGTACCTTTTAAAGAAAACGAATATTTACATGGGTTTTAAACCCTTCTTATCGCGCCCCACAATAAGGTGAAATTAAAAACGACGTTTAAAATAATCTGCAGTTCAAAATTCTTCATTAATTTTTTTTATTTATTTTTTAATTCAGCGATGAATTCTCGAGAAATCTTATGAGGTCGATTTTTGAATTTTTGTTCGATTACATTTTTATAGAGCTGCAAATTTCGAAAAATACGTTGATTTTTTAATTTGTATTTTTAATACTCTGTGATAATTTTAGTCAGAGGCATCAGGCTTCAAGTTATTTAAAAAAAGGGTCGTTGGAAGAAAATTTTATTTGAAAAAACAATGTTTTCTTCTACAGCACGAAATTTAAAAAAAAATCATACATTTGCGATGTTTTAATACGTATTGTGTCAAAGAATGATTATATTAACAATTTATTGCACACAGTGTATCTCGAATTTTTATCTTTGCAAAAATTTCCGCTTCACGGGTAAAATTTGCTTATGATTATTTAGTAATCACGTGATATTTATTCTTTTCCACGGCTCTAAATTGATGATTACAATTTGCACTTAATGCTGTACCATCTCAACATTTTTAGTAACTATTTATGGAATTTAGAATTTGATAAGAAAAAAGCCAATCTTGACGCGTTTACTTCTTTGGTTATGTAAAATATCTTTAATATAGCACAGATATTGAGAAAAAATTTCTTAACTGCGATTTTATTTCTTTTTATCTAATAAAGAATATCTTTTCGCCCTACATTTTGTTGAACATCAATTATATGTTTACTCATAAAAGTTTAAGAATTAAAAAAGTATAATTCAATTGTCAAAAAGTGTTTTTAAAAAAGGCGCATTTAGATAATTGAAAAACAAATCGTGACGTGACTTCGGTTTGTTTAAAAAAAATTATCTGCTTCAAAACAAAATAAATATTTAATGAAACTCTTCTCTGCTGCATTTCACTAGAAATACAAATACATGTAATGTTTGATTTAAAAATAATCACACCAGAAAACTTGGAAAGAATCTAATACATTTTAATGTTGCCACCCTGATTATCAGAATCCTTAAGGAGGAACCAAAAAAAAATTAATTGATAAATCCATTATAAAAAAATAAAAAAATCAAGAAAGGATCCAGAATTTTAACGACCTGATTGAATTGTCAACAAAAACTTTATTTAAGCGAAATATTGAATAGTTGATATTTTAACAAAACAATCTAATTTCCAAAAAATGATTAAATATTCATGCAACACACAGACATTCTCGATAAAACAGTTTCATTTTCAGCAAGCTAATAATTTTTTTAATTTTAAAGATTGAAGCCTTCACAAAATCTTGGAGGATTTAATTGGGAAAAGTTAATATTTTTATTATTTTTTTGTAAAAAGGAAGTTTTTCTATAAACTCTTTAATGTTTTTTGACCCAGGTATGACAATAAAGATTTTACTTTTATTTTTGTAGAATTTGAGTTTCAATCTTGAAATGCATTATGAGACTTAAAAATAAAGATGAAATAAAATTAATCGAATTTGAATCAAGAGCCATGATATTTCACACGAGTCAGTCACGTGCCGACAGAGTAGCAGAACCAAAGATATTTTAATATCTTTGGCAGAACTCGGTGTCAGGCCCACTCAACTCAATGGTAGAAATATGAAGAAGCACAGCGCCAACAGTTGGCCGCAACTTGAACTAAAAGT
>JAAAKG020159649.1:10704-56314 GCA_010014905.2 Druon quercuslanigerum | reverse complement strand
TAAAACTGTTAAATGTGCAATGAGTAAAGAAAAAGAAACATGCTACTTTGGGAAAATGTATAGTCAGGGACATCTAACTGGATAACATTTTCGTATATTTAAATACTTTGTCGCTTTTATTAGGTAAAGTTTAAATGTTTAGTGCACAAAGTATTGTAGAATGTGTCAGGTACTAATATTAGATAATGAAAAATCTTGTTTTGGTGAATCGAAGCCAGCAGTTATCTTAGAAAAGGATCCTGTTTATGTTTTATTCTTAATCATATGTATTGTTGATTTATTGAGTAAAAAATATAAAATCTGATGTAAGAAGGAGGAGGCAGTAATTAATCGAAGTTCTCTATAAATAATATCGTGTTGAATTATCCGATTAAAAATATTTTGATGGTGCACGCATAATTCAGGTTATTCCCACCATCTCAGTTACAACCGTATGGAATGGCTATTTTAGGCATACCATTATGATTAGGCATTATAGATAGATTAAGCATATTTTATCCGTAAAGTATCTTAAATCGTATGCCTAAGTTATATACTTGTGTGGCTAAATCTTTCATATCAGAGTTTGCATAATCCAGCTGTACTGGAACGGCTGTCATAATACAATGTAGAACTCTATATTATCAACTGATTCGTTATCAATACAGGATTTTGTTGTGAAATCTTGTAGAAAAACATGTGAATTTGAAGGAAATATAATGTCACACATTATAAATGAAGTGCTTTGAAGATTTTTATAGAGTGTGACTGGAAAAACAATTTTTGATAATAACGTAATTCGGGCTAAGAGTTTCACGGCCAGTGACCTATGCGCGAATCCTGAGAAGGGACCTACAGGGGGCGGCGTTGGACAATTTTATACGCATAGAGAACCGTCACTAATGAAATTAATCAATTGTTTATCAATTTTATATTAGCGATCAAATTCTCAATATACATGTTTCAGAGTGACCTCTAAAAATAAAAACAAGTTTCATGTCATTTCCCGGTTACCAAACATACTTCCCAGTGATAGAAATTAAAATTTTAAAGCGTTCCTACCTGCGAAAATGTTCAATTTAAGTATTTAATACTTAATTACAAAAAAGAATTGAAACATTAAAACTTTTCTAAATTTAAAGTCTTTAAAATTAAATGTATTTTAATTCATATTGGAATTTATATTTGAATTCAACAATTTGATTATACTTTGACTTTATATGCAAACATAATGAATTGACTGTACAAGTTCTCGTTGAATTTTATATCGCCGTTTTTATACTATGAAACAGTCTAATTAAACCTCAAAAAAAGACACAAAGCCGTGTTGAAATGTCGGTTAATTGTATGGATTTGGACACTTTTATTTTATTTATTTGAAATAAAAGTTTGATTTTTCATTTGGAACGGATGACCAACATATTTTTTCCTATTTCTCCTTCTTGAGAAATTGTTTTACATCACAATCACGTTCAAAGAAAGGCTTTATCTACGACATTGATTTCTGAGTTTCTGGAAAGGTTTCTCAAGAAATGATTTTTTTGTGGATTATTTTATAAAGGTAATAGCGACAGTGTAATTGTCTTTGTTGTTGCGGATGAAAGACTATAAGAGAGCTAGTCAAACATACAAGGGTCTTGAGGGGTTCTGAATTCAATACTGATCATTACCTTTTGATATCCAAAATTAACATCGGTCAGGGATGGAGAAAAAAGAGAACCAAATAAACAAAACAAACGCGGATTAAAACTGAGAATCTAAAGAAACCGGATATTCGAATTGATTTTCAAAATAAAATAAACGAAATCATACGCAGGGCAATTTGGGAGGAAACAAAGATATAGAGGGCGCATGGACTAAGGTTCCGGGATATCATTGTTAGATGGGCGATCGAAGTGCGTGGTACGGCAGGCCCCCTTTTTAGAAGTAAAAATATATCAAATGAAGCTAAAATGAAAATACATAATTCTATATATGTACCGACTGCACTTTACGGTAGCGAGACCTTGACCTCTCAAGAAAAAGAGAAAAGTAAAGTTAACGCGATTGACATGAGATTGCTGCGGATAATATTCGGGGAAATTCTGATGGACAAAGTGAGTAACGAGATTATTCTCAAAGAATGTATTGCAGAAGAGACACTATAGTTGAAACATAGGAAAGAAATCGGTTAAGATGGTTCGGTGATGTTGAGAGAACGAAAGATGAACGACTAACGAAACAAGTCTATCAAGGTAAAGTAAATGGCAGCGTGTCCAGGGGCATCAAACAATTTGATCAGACTGTTTGCGAATTTAAGGTTATTTTTTGCAGTCTTAAAAAGCCTAGTTTCTTTCCTTTAAATATCTTCAGGTTAAAAATGTAAATATTATCATTTATTCGTAAAAATTAGCGTTTAGAAGCGGACGGAAACTGACCATCCGACCGGGAAAAAGTCTTGCAAACCTGCTCTAAAATCCGAATCTTCCAATTTCCTTTGAAAGAGCTTAAAAGATTTGAAATATTTCCAGGGATTAAAAAAATGTTGAAATATTTAAAGGGAATTCATAGTTTCAAGGAAATTCAAAATATCTTTAAGTTTTTACGGTAATGTAAGGGATTGCATAAGAGTTAATTAAGGGATTTAATACTATTTCAAAGATTTTAAAGGTTTTTTAGAGATCAAAGCAATATGTATGGAATTTTAAAGAATTTCCTAAACTTCATAAGAATATTGAAATATTGCATAAGTTTTAAAAGATTTTAGTGTATTATTAACGATTTTAAGGGACTGCGTATGGGAAATATTTTAAGTTATTTTTAACGGATCACACTTGATGTGAAAATTTCGAAGCATTTTCCAATACTTTATATAAACTGTAGGCTAGGGTGGTACAAAAATGTATTCTAAATTTTTTTTCACTTTAGAGGGCAAGACACCGCCGAAAAAATATCCGTTTTCGGAGAAAGAAAACACGTATTTTTTCCGGCATTTGAATATTAACGCGTGCCACCGAGCACCTCAAAATACCATTTAAATAACACGTGGAAATTCTAAATTTTCAAAAAATGTCACTGATGTTCCAGGGTTTCATCGAATTGTGCCAAGTTTTTTAGAGATTTAAGACAAGTGTCTGCGCAATGAAATCATACTAATAACTTTTATTTCCAACCCACCCCCATCTTCGTCATAGCACCCCAAATATGACGCAAAAATGAAAAACTACCATTTTTACGTATTATGGTTACTTTTTAGCAATTTCTGTCGTCTTTTTCATGCAAATAATTACTAATAGACAATTTGTATATTTAGAATAACTTCTTAAACAATTTTAAATTATTTAAACAATTACTTATTCCCTAAAAATGTAAAAAATAATCGTATGTTACGATTGAAATGCAATATTTTGTTATTGTTTAGAATAGTAATTTTTTTTTTAAATGATTGCATAATTATTTAAGCAATTAAGCCAAAGACATACACTTTTTTCTAATTGTTATCCTTTGCTAATTGGTAGAATAACTACATAATTTTGATACATTTTTCTAAAGTTTAACAAAATTCTATTTGTTTAAACGATTTTTATTTGCTTAAGTAGGTATTTTTCGATAACTAAAAAAATGAAATGTTTAATTACAACTTATAAACTTTCAAATAAAAGTGGAAAAGATACACTTTTAGCTTGTAAAATTAATTAGCAAAAAAAGAGACGAATTTTGAAGAAAAAAGCTAAATTTTCATCCGAAAGAATAAATTTTCAAAACATAAGATAGATTTTTAGAAAAGAAAATATAAAAGTTACATTTTAGACAAAGTCATGTGCAAGCACAAGAGACGTGATGAGAATCCTAAAGAGCTTTAAGAAAAGAGAATTCACAAACATCAGTTTACAGATGTCGATTTGTTGACCATTAATTTTAAAAGGTCTTCATTTTGGTACATTTTGATGAGTATTTCAACTTCTGTGTCACAAATTATCACGAAAGGGAGATGGTAGTCAAAAATCACTAAGCGTAGAGTCAAGTAATATGTGGACTAGAATGATCCAAAAATGCATTGCAAAATTCTTTACACTTCTTTTCATTTCCGAAGATCGAAAATCCGTATTTATTATTTTTTCGAAATTCGAATATTAACACGTGCCAACATTAATAATGGATAATTTGAATATTTCCCATGACCTTTTAAACAATTTTAAAGGTTTAAACAATGTAAATGATTAAACAAATTATTTGTTTCCAAAAAATATAGAAAGAATCGTATTTTCTTATTGAGATGTAATTGTTTGTCATTGTTTGCAGTGGTAATTTTTTCTAAAAACATCATGTAATTATTTAAACAATTATTTGTTATTTATTTTTAAAATTTCTAAAAATTGAGCCAGAGATATCCATTTTTTTCAAATTGATATCCTATGCTACATTTTGTTGAAAAATTACTTAATTTGGATTAATTTCTTCTAATACACCTGGACCTCTACACTCCGGTCTTCGTTACTACGGTCTTGGCGTGCTCATAGCCTAACTTAGGATATCAGCGCTTCTGTGGGCTGATGTCTTTTTAGTGTCGTACTGATTTTCGGTACTGCATCATCGTCTTTTCCTTTGTTGCAAACGCCCACAATATGTAGATACCACGCAGCCTCGTATACCTGCTTTATACCTGCGTGGAAATTTCGTAAATTCCTACAGAGCCTCGAGCTCTACGGCGTTAAGAGGTGCTACTGTATTTAACAAATTTCTATTTGTTTAAATAATTTTTACTTTTTTAAGCAATTATTTTTCGATAACTGAAAAAAATGAAATAAAATAGAACAAGTACAATTAATTACGATTTTAAAATTATTTTGGTAAAAATAATTATTTAAACAACTTATATTTGTTTAAATAATTAAAAAGTGGTTATTGTATTCTTTCTATACACTGCAAAGTCAGAAACATAATTGTATATGTTCTTTTTTATTTCATTTTTTTAGTTATTGAATAAGAACTGCTTGAGCAAATAAAGATTATTTAAACAAATAGAAATTTATTAAACATTAAAAGAAAGGTATCAAAATTATGCAATTATTCAAAGTTGATATGTCTGGCTCAATTTTTAGAAATTTTGAAAATAATCAATAAATAATTGTTTAAATAATTACGCAATATTTTTAGAAAAATTTACTACTCTAAACAATAACAATCAATTACATTTCAATTATAAAATAAGATTTTTTTTTACATTTTTTGGAAATAAATAACTGTTCAAGTAATTTACATTTGTTTCAACAATGGAATTTTTTTTAGAAAGTCATGGGAAATATTCAAATTATCTATTAGTAATTATTTGTATGAAAAAGATGACGAAAATTGCTAAAGTAACAATAATACGTAATGATGTAGTTTTTTATTTTTGGGTCATATTTGGCGTGCTGCGGAGAGGGTGGTTAAGAAATAAAAGTTATTTGTATATTTTTATATTTCTTAAATACTCCTCTTCAATCTCTAAAAATTTTTGGACGTATCCATGAAACCCTGGAACATGAGTTCAATTTTTCGAAATTTCAAAATTTCCCCATGTTAATTAAATGAGATTTTGAATCGAATTCGTAGGATTTCAAAGATTTGAAAGGAATTTCACATATTTCGATTAATATGCGACTTTATAGAATTTTCATAATTACAAATATTTCATAATTATTTAATTAAATTCATAATTACAAAACAATTGAATTACAAATATTTCAAAGGATTTTTAAGGAATTTTATAGCATGTACAAGGATTTAAGCAATTCTAAGGAATTTTAAAGACTTAATAATATACTTTAATCCATTTGCCAGAATCACAAAACATGTCATAGGGCTTAAAATATTTTAAAATATTTTAAGGAATATTATGAGATTTCATGTAAATTCACGGGATTTCAATGGATCTTATAATATTTTAATGAATTTCAAAGTACTTATTCATAAGAATTTAAGGGTTTCAAAGGATTAAAAAAATTAAAAAGAATGTTACACATTTTGAATACATTTCAAAAAATGTAAAGCTTTTAAAAGGATGTTCAAGATTTTAGGGTCTTTTCAAAGATTTCCAGGATTTTCCAAACGTGGCTTTTAGGGATTCTATGGGGCCAGTCTTGTTTTTTTAATTAAGGAACAGTGCGCATGCTAAATAAAAAAAAACAATTTTGTTAATAAACATGTTATTGCAACTTATCTCGTTTTTCCATAAACGTAATTTGTTTATTTTCAATCTCAGTTTTTACGATTTAAGCTAAAAATACGCATCCTGGCGTAAAGTATATCTAAATTGTAGATATAATTTAGTCGAAAATCTTGTTAAATAAAATATTATTGTAGCTTGCATCTTTTTTCCAAGTTTATTTTTTTCAATACATTTTTACGAAGAGTTTATAACAATGTTCTAGATTTTTTTTAGTTAACAAACTTTTTTCTCTTTATTTCTTTCGTCTCTTGTATAGTTTTTCTACAAATATAAAAATAAAAAATTCGTAGATCTTTTTTGAATGAACAACTTTTGTCTGTTAATTATTTTCATACTTGTACCGTTTGTGAAAAAATAAAATTTTTTAATTATTCATTTTTTTACGATTACTAGGCGTTTCATCAATAAATTATTAATACAAAATTTGTATCTCTTTTTTAAGATGAACAATTTTTTTATAATTATTTTTTCGTAGCTTGCGTCATTTGTCCAAAAATTTAATTTATTTACTTTTAATATTGCTTTTTATGATTTAAACAAAAACTACGCATCCTATCTAAAAATGACTAATAACAAATTTGTATCTCTTTTTTGGATGAACAACTTTTGTCTTATTATTTTTTTTTCGTAGCTAGTGTCGATTGTTCAAAATTTTCAATTATTTTATATTTTTAATGTTGTTTTTTACAAATAATACAAAAACTACGTACCATAGAAAAAAGTTATCAATAACAAATTAGTAGATCTTTTCTGGATGCGAATTTTTTGTTCATTAATCTTTTTTTGTATTTAAATATTTTAACGGAAAAGTGGAATTTTTTATTATTTTTTGTGCGATCAAAATTTGAATTTTTTTTCTCTAGGAAATTAGAAAAGTTGTTATGACAGTCTTGTACAAAATTTCAAGAAGAAACGTTTCTATTTTCTGATTATTTTTCGTAACGTGCGTTGTTTGTCTCAAAATGTTAATTTTCATGTTTTTTGGAATATTGTAAATGCTATAACTCTGGTAATTTTTTTTTTAAAGTCATTAGCATAAATTGCAGAGTTTCCTTGTACTGCAAACAGCCGTTCATAGAATTTTTAAATCTTGAAAAAATTTGGGCTCAAAAATGTGGAAAATGCTCTTACTTTTTGAATTTTTATTCAAAATACCTGGTTATCGAACTCGATCTTTCTTTTTGGTACCTGAAACTGTGTACCTAAGCAAAATTTAATATGAATTATTCAAAAGTTATCCGGTATACCGACGACATCGAAGTCAACGACAACGACAGACAGACACCATCGTAAAACCGGTTTCTTCAGATTCCTGATTGAGTATTTAAAAATGAAGAAACTTGGAAACAAATATTTGCGAATTTCAACATTTCAAGCTAAACAGCTTTAGTTTCAAGGCTTTAAAAATTAAACCATTCCAGAATTACCCATTCAAAGCTATAATTTTAAGTTGAAATTATAGAAATGTTAAATATGATACAAATATTGAGTGGTATCATTCTAAAAAAGTATTCTAAAAAAGTTGAAAATTATATGATTTCTCATTAGTACTTTTAAAAATAATGAATCTAAACATAATTGAACCGTTAATAATTAAATTTTTGGAAACATAGTTTGAAATTAAATTATTCATTAGAATCGTGAAAGTAAATGGTTGAAAATTAATAATTTTATTCTAGAGTTCAAAAGTAGTAACTTCAAAGTCAAGTATAAAGCGATTCCATGCATGCGGAACACTTTTATCTCGAAACTGATGTATGCTACAATAATCTGTCAATTTGACAGTTGAATAACGTGAATGGATTGAATGATTATTTCAAATAATCAATTGCAATCTTACAGATACTAATATTTTTATATTATTATTTCATTTGTTTGTTAATTAATAAATGTAACACGGAACACATACTACCTTAACCATACCAGTATGCATGTGCCCTAAATCTGAATGGTGACCATAATAATAAGGCTAATAATCCCCAAGAATTTTTATCAGTGTAATTTTCAAAAGCTTGGTTTAGTTTCAGTATATCGTTATTGCGTTTTTATACTTACAAGAATAAAGTTACGAGAAAGTCCCATGGATAATTCAGAGCGAAATTCTCCACGTTTGAAGATTCGCGGTTTCAATAAAACCCAGTTCCTTTTCATCATTCCCAAAAGAATGCAACAAAAAAGAAGAAAGTCGAGACAGAGAAAGAATGTTCTATTTCCTAGTTTTTGTATTGCAAGTGAAACAAAAAGTGTAAGATTTCATAAAAAAGTTGTGTTCATTACGTCTTCTGCAAATGCTTCAGTGAACTTCGTTAAAATTCATCAACTCTGCCATAAAGGAATTCACAAGAATTCTGAATAATTTAAGTAAATCGTCCTGGCAAAAATAATGCGCCTTGGGAAAGTCTAGATATATAGATAAGATTTAGCATATATAAGGGAATATATTTCTCATGATTTAAAAGGCAAATCTTTAAAAACTTTCTATCTTTAGCTTTCGAGATGAAGGAATTATATTAAAATTATCAATCTTGTATGCTTCTAAGATAATATCCTGAAATGGAGAGAAGTTATTGGCATGCATGCGGACAATACTACTTCCTAAATTAAAAAAATACTTTATCCTCCGTATTTGTACCATTATCAGGATGTAGCATAGTGCGCTGGGAACTCCGGGACTTTTCTGGGAATTTTTTCACTCTAAAAAATACGGGAAAATACTTGAAATTCATGAGCATCTGAGGTCACGAATTTAAATTAAAAACTTGTATTTCCTGCGTAAAATTAATAATACGAACGTAAGGGTCAAACGCAGATACATTTTTTGTGCTGTTTCCTCTGCCTTATGTCTGCTATTTTTAGTCGTTAAGTTTCTCATTCATTATTACGGCATTTAGGAAAAAGAATTTTTTGTTTTTGCTAGTAAATTTCTGATTATAGTATGTCCCTCAGCTTAACTGGGATCCAATTCAGTTAATCAGAAAATTCCCGGTCATCTCTCGGTTTATTCCCAGACCACAAACCAATTTTGCACTGTTATTGATATGAAAAAATTTGAGCTTTCAAAGCTAAGCGTTTTTTCATTTTAAGCAATCAAATAAAAGTATAACTGCAAATTAAAACACTTAAAGTGGATTGATTTTGAATTTTAAAGTTATAAAATTAAAACTGGAAACTACATAATTTTGAAGCAGTTTTCAGTTAAAAACATTAAAAATCCAACAATTATAAATTTTGCTAAGGACGCCGTATAGCAGACAGCAGCTTTTATTCCACCGTCGGATAAACTGTTGCCTAATAGAATGTAAACTTCAGCAGCGGGAAATTTTACATATAACAAAATTTAACTTGAGTTTTGTTATGTGTAATTTCCCATGTGTACTTCTCGATAATCCTCAGATCTAGATTTAGCTGCTCGGAATTTCTAGCATAGATCTTGAAACCGTTCATGTAAAATACATGAATGACCTTATGCTTTGGATATCCGGGCTTACCGGAAAAACACCCTTGGGAATTGCGAAGTGCGAGAGATAGTGACAATAGTGTGAGGCCAGAGCTATCTTTTATTAAATTAACATGAAAATTATTGAAAAATAGTAAATTAGGAAATATAAGTGAAACGGAAGCTATGAAAATCGGCATGCCACTGGTCTCTCGTATGTTATATGATTAGATCCCCGCTCTTACATTATTCACATAAATTTGACAAGGGTCCCTGCCCACATCTACACAATATACTTATAATTAGATAAATTCCTTACAATGTTGTCACACCATAATTTCCAGATGAGAGAGTAATTCTGGTCTTCCAAAGGGGCAACAATCGCCCTATGCATCTTACCATGTGTGGATAAACCTTGAAGCTTTCTCCAACAGACATGCGATAGGTCTATGGGAGGTTGAATCGGAAGCTTTCCGGTAGTCAATCAAGGTCATCACTAGCAGCGCAGGTAGGGGGCCGTACTTAAATTACGTAACGTTTTTTCGGCTATCACCAGAGAGAGTATCTGACCCCCTCCCACCCTTGAGCTGTTACGCATTTATATTATATTTATATATTTATATATATATATATTTATATATAAATATATATTTCTTTGTTTGTAATATTCTTCAAAGAAATACAAAAGTAACTAAAAATGTAACAAGTGGGACGATGGTCGTGGGGGCTAAATCGCAGGCTGTGGACCCACTCTGTCGGCTTGCTGGTTCGATTCCCACCTCTCACTCTGGAAGTGCTTTGGTGGAACCAGTACCTCTAGAGAAAACGGTTCTCTAAGTACTTAAGCCTGTTGCTCTTGGTGGTTCGGAACCCACTTTAAACTGTAGGTCCCCCTCCTACCACCAAGTAAGTGTGTGGGAGGTGTATAAAGGATAGGTAAGGAGGTACAAGAAAAATGTAAACCCTTAGGGGACACATTAGAAGCTTCCATCCAACTAAACTAAAAATGTAACGATAGTTAGTTTTATTTGAAAAAATAACTAAAGAAAAGTTATACCTTGAAACATATATTGCCGCATATATGGGAAACATTCTTTTTTTGCCACTAACTTACAGTTTAAAACTTTACAATATCACATTTGTATTTTGTCGTTGTATCTGGATATAGGTCTACTGTACTTTTTTTATATACTACATATATCAGAATGATACTTATTTAATTTTTATGTTTGTTCTCTTGTCCTTTAACTCATTATGGAGTTTCGGGCTTCGAGTTTTACTGGAATCATAGGCAGTTCTTTGGTGCCTTTACAGTTTCTTTTTGTACGATCAGGAGTCTCATTTTGTTTAGCAAAGAATTTCCGCACCGCTTGTACAAAATGAGGATTTAAGCAGGCGTAAATTATGGGATTGTAAGCACATGACGATTTTGCGATTATTGCTGGCAGCATCGATATGTTTGGTGGCACGTCAGTCTGGAAATTTCGGAATAGTGTTCATTTTTATTCTGATTTAACATAGCAAAAGCAGAAGAAATAATGTTCTTTATAAAGAAAATTGAACCCTTTTTATTTAGTATGAAAGTGTTATTGGTATATTACAAGCAGAACTAAAAATGGAAATGGGAGAAAAACAGTGACATTAAAAAATATATAGTGCTTTCTTACATGAAAAAATTGTTTTGTAAGAGATACAATAGAGTATGGCAACCATCCAACGAGAAAAGCTATAATCATCAGTGCCACCATTTTCGTTATCCGGCCTTCTTGTTTACGTCGTGCACCTATATAAAAAAATTGTATTTACGTTTAGATTGATCATAAGCGAGCTTGATACTACATTCATTTTTTCAAATACATTCTTTGAGTTCAGCAATTTTTCAGAATTCCTTAAATGTCAGTAAACTGGTTTAGACCGTTTAGACCTATATTGTATACACGGTGACCCATTTTAATCTATAATCCCAAATATCTTCTAAAATACTTTATCTACGAACAAATGGTTCCAACAAAGGTTGACCAGGAACGAAGGTGACTATAAATTTTGACCTTGAGGTAAATTTTCAAGGTGAAATGGAGGTAGGACCCTTTTCTTAAATGAGAACCCCTATTTTTGACTGGAGATTTAAAAAGAGTGGGAAATTTTACGTCGAAAAAGGCCTGTAGAAAAATGGTTTTTGTGACCTTCGAAAGGTTAAAAAGTAAGGTCAAATACCTGAGAAACGACCAGATGCCCTTTTTCTGTATCGTCTTGGATTTTCGAGATAAATAAACGTTCAAGATACTTCACAAAAGTTGATGAAATATTAAGGTGTACATCACCTTGACCATCATGACCTTCAGTTCCAAGAGAATTCAGGAAAAGGGCATCTTGTTGTTTCTCAGGCATTTGACCTTAATTTTTTACCTTTGCAAAGTCACAAAAACGATTTTTCGTCAGATCACTTTGGACTTAAAATTTCTCGCTCTTTTCAAATCCGCAGTCAAAAATAGGGGTTCTCATTTAAAAAGGGTGTTACCTCCATTCGACCTTGAAAATTGATTTCAAGGTAAAAATTTATGGTACAGTCAAAAGTACCCCTCGCTCCTAGTCAACCTTTGTTCGAACCATTTCTTCGCAGGTAAAGTATTTTAGAAGATATTTGGGATTATAGACTAAAATGGGTCACCGTAATACAAAAAAATGGTTTAGACAAAAGTTATTTGATATAAAGGGCACCATTTATCTGCGTCATTAGTTTACACCTTGAACTTGATTTTTAAGGTCATTTGAAGGTCAAATTGTTTTTTTGATAACGGGAACCCCTATTTTTGACATCGGATTCAAAAAGAGCGGGACATTCTACGTCCGAAAATGTATTTTAAAATTTTTTTCATCACTTAAAAAATTTTTTTTAAATTTATTTTGCCGTTCAAATAAACTTAAAACTCAAATTTAAGGTCAAAACTAATTGCATCAGATAAATGGCTCACTTTTTTCTGAATATTTTTTGTATAAACCATTTTTTTTGTTTTACCCTTTAGAAACCAAGAAATTCGGGTGCGCGCGTGTGTGTGTGATTATAATTTCAATTATTACATATTTACATTATTTATAATGATTTTAGACACGAATTTCTCATAATTGCAAAATCCATTAGGGGCGTATTTCTTCTTTCGATCCAATGGGCCTTACTTTGCGAGATATCCAAGTTTGAGTATTCGCTCCCTAATGCTTGACTTATCACTGCATACGTTATATAAATACACTGAACTCCCGATATAAGAAAGATGTAGGGCAGGGCTTGTAGTCAATCAATCAAGGGCATCCGAACTTATGCAGTCTGGGCCTCATAAACCATTTCTCATGGATTTGGACGCGGTATCGGAATCACAAAAATTCCGAGGACTAAAATTCTTGGAATATGGTCAACCGAGGTTTCTTATATCGGGAGTTGACTGCAAGTTTGAAGATTGACGTCTGGGTGTCACAGTGACAAATACTCAAACCGCGATATCTCGAAAGGTAAGGCCCATTGGATGGAAAGAAAAAGTACACACCTAATAGATTTTGATGTACACCCAACTCTCGGTTTAGTTACAAAGTCGGGGGTTGCCTCGCACTTACTTTGTAACTTAATCGGGGAAGTATATAATATTGAGAAATATACTCGACTGAGTAGTAGAGCCTTGTGCCATTACCAGGCTAAAGTCACAACCGCTCTCGCCCCCCCCCCCCTGAAAACTGCGGGGGCCAGCAATTTTAGGATTAAAAAAAAGCGGTTCCGGTGTACTTTCGTTCTGTTGATCTCCAGACGAATCGGCTATGCACATCTCGCGACCTCTCCTTCTTAGACATCATTAGATATTTAAACAGAAATGATACTTACTGACTCTTTTCTTAACACGCCTTAACGTAATCAATATAGAAATATAGCTGAATGAAATGATCATCACAGGAATTATGAATGCGGTCGTAAAAATAAATCCAATGTAAACTTTAATTTTGCTTTCAGGATCATGTGACTGCCAGTCTACACTGCATGATATATTTCTAGCTTCCGGTCCAAATTTTCCAAAACCAAATAGAGGAAGTGATGATATGAATAAAGCATATATCCATACTGATATTGCCAAAAAAGTAGCATGTCTGCAATTAAAATAACATTATTTAGTAAATCTTTATTCTTAATCTGAACCTAAACTAAATTAATAATAAATATTTTTAGAAGATTTGGAAAAAAGTAACGTAATAATTGTTAAAAATTTACAACAAAAAAAAGGTTTTTGCTAAGTAATTGATATTGTTTCTCTTCTTAAGTAAGTTATCTCAATTAATCGAAAAATAATTAGATGAATATTTTTTTCTTTTGTTTCCATAATTTAGTGTGTGTGTTTTTTTATCAAGTTTTTTCAAAATGTTTCAAAGATAGAGAATTATTAGATGCTCGACCAATCCATGTCAAGAATTACATCTTTGGGGGGGGGGGATCAATGTTGGGTAAAATTTGTATAATTTCAGTGTTAGGTGAATAAAGTTTATGGTTAAAATGGTTTTCCAAAATTTTCAAAATTCAGGATGTTTTCTTATTTCCTCAAAAAACTGTACATAACATTTTAAAGTATTACTCTTTCCCTTTAAAATGCCGTTGAATCTGCAAAAATATATTTTTCTTCGACAAGATATTAAATTTTTTTAATTTCAACCGAAATACATAGATGTATGTGCCATAGTTTTGACTATAATATTCTTGTGTATTTTTTCGAGCTAAAACCTAAAGATCCAAACTCACAGGCCACCCCAAAACCACAAATCCCAAACCCACAAACTTCAAACCCACAATTTTTTTTATCAATTTAGCGTGTTTTTAGAATTTATATGTGAAAGCCACTTTTGAATTGCTATTGTTTAACCTTTTATTTTTATGTAAATACCGAACTAATAAAAGTTGATTCTTTTCTTTTTCTACAGTCTCTTTTCAAAATACTTTCTTACACAGACAAGAAACCAATTTTCTGGATACCAATAAATTATTAGACCCTATTCAATCGGGCTTCAGAAAAGAACATAATACACTCACAGCGCCCTTCAAAATCATTCGGTACTGACGTTAAGCTGGCAATCAATAAAAGGCTGATTACAGTTATGATATTTTTTTTTAACTTTTCTAAGGCTTTTGACACAGTGAACCACAGTTTAATTTTACGAACACTAAAATAATTTATAATGTTCAATTCAGTAATAAAAAAGTTTGCCCAAAGGGTGTGCCTTTTATTTAAGTAATCGTTCACAAATTTTATAGACTAGTCTGCATGGGTGGAAGTTAATTCAGACAATTTTATATGATTATCACCTTATTTTAAAACCGTTGCAACCTTGAAAGAGCGAGTGTTGTAGTTGGTGCAAAGTATAAAGCGCTTAGCGTTCGAGCTTAGCGAGACTTAGACAAGTCCACTGAATTGAAATATTGAGCGCTTAGCGTGCGACCTTCACGCGATTCAGGAGTGGGGTTCCGCAAGGTTCCATATGTGGACACTAGCCCCTATGCTTTTTAACTTGTATATCTCTGATCTTGGAAGTGATGTACAATTTTGTGAGTATCTTAAATACGCTCATGACTTCAAACTTAACCTTTCCGGATCTGCTACAGAATTGAATAGACTTCTCAGTCAAATCCAAGAGGATACAGATCGGGCCGTGCTTTCGGAAGAGAATAATGGCTTTGGTTTAAATCCAGGAAAAATTAACGCTATTATTATTGGGCCTTCGTATTCTCTCTCTGCGGGTTCATTTACTGCCCACCCTACTTTGAGGATCGGTAATGTTACTATTATTTTTCAAGAATCGGTCTAGAACGGGCACTAAATGCATTTGTCCTTTTATATACAATTGACCAAAAGGTAAACATATTACTGTACATCGGGAGAGAGCACGGGTTAATACTATTTGTTATAAAGGATTTTTAATATCAAATAGTGAACATCATCGATTGATCTTTCTTACTGTCAAAAGAACAAAATTAGAAGTACTTTTTTTTAGAAAAATATCAAATCAGAATACAGTACCCTCCCACTTATCGCGAGAGGCTGGGATTGGGATTTAGAAATTTGAATCTGTTCAAAAAAGATAATGTCAAAATTTGACAGTTGAGGAAACATGTAGCTGAAAACATTAGAAGGTTATTGCGTTCATTTGGCATACTGCAGCCTAAAATCTGTATGGTTTATTACAAGTTTTATTCAGAGAATTAAAAAAAATGGAGTACTCTGGACTGGAAAGGCATGTAAGCGTTTCCATATAAAACGATTTGGGTTAAATTTTTTTTCTAGAATTGATAGCCATTGATAAATTGAAACTAACTTAATAAATAGGTTACATTTAATGTCAACATTTTTTTAAAAGTCCGTAGAGGGACCAAAGCGAGTAGGGAGAGTCGCGATCAGCGTCAGTGCGAAAAGTGGGAGTTTACTGTATATCTATCTTTATTTTTTAGCCCCCTTTTAAAATTGTTTTTTTTGTCCCTGCAAAAATCATTAAAATCCCATCAGCAGCTTGGAAGATACCAAACAATAAAGTTTCACGAAGTTTTATAAAAATCGCCAGACCCCCATACAACTTTGATATTCAGGAAATTGACTGACCCATTGTTATGTTTAGCACAAAGGCGTCACAGCTGCGAAAAAGATACATAATTTTCTCTTTTATCTGAAAAATAGAACTTCAGAAGTTTCTCCTCTTCAGCACAACTCTTGACACATAAAATAAAAATAGGGTCGATTGAATTGGGTTTCTGAAAGGAATTGAAGAATGCAGATTAAGGACAACGTGATATATTAAACTCTGAAGGCTTATTAAAATTATAATATATGGTGGCCGCAGGGCAAGGAAAACATGGAAATCAGGGAATTTAATTGATCAGTGTAAGTCAAAGGGTTAAAAAGAATTGCTGAATTTACAAGAATTCTCTTGATATCTTTCATTGTATTTAAAAAGATTTCTTAACAATTTTAATAGATTTCCAAGATTTGACGGTGTTTAAAGCTTTCTCAAAAGATTTTGATGTGACTTAACGCAAATATGACTGAATAAGAGATGCCACCATGTGAATTGCTGGGGCTTGGCTTTGTATGGACTCAAATTCCCAAGGAATTTCATTGAGCCTTAGGAAGTTTTAATATTTCATAATATTTCAAAGGATTGTAAATATTTTAACGTATTTAAAAAGATTCCAAGGAATTTTGGACGGATTAATTTTTTTCAAGGAATTTCCAAGACATTGAATAATTTTAAGTAATTTTACTTTTTTCAAAGACCGTCAAAGAATTTTGGAAGATATAGAAATAATATTTTGGAGGATTTCAATAGTTTTACGGGATTTCAAAAGCTCTCAATGTATTTTAGTAAGTTTTCCAGGATTTAAGGAAATATGATCAGATTTCGTGTAATTTCGTGGTATTTCATAATATTTGACTTGACGATTCACAATAATTCGCGGATTTCGTAGGATTTCAAAGATTTTCAAATATTACAATAGATTTCCAAGAATCTTCAAAATTTTAAATCGTTTAAAATATCTTAGAGAATTTTTAATAGGTTTCAATTATTTGTGGTGATCCCAAAGGATTTTAAAGATTTGAATGTATTTTGAAAATTTCCAAGGAATTTGAAATATTTTATAAAATTTCACAAGATTTCAAGGAATTTTTAATGAGTCTCAATAATTTGGAAGGGTTGAAAAGAATTTGCAATATTTTTTGGGGTACTTAAAAAGATTTATAATCACTTTTAAGACATTTAACCATTTTTAGTGGATTTGCAAGGATAGGATTTGAAAATGTTTTCATGTGCTTGTAAAGAATTTCATAAAATTTCGAAAGATATGGAACGATTTTACAGGAGTTCAGATATTTTAAAAGATTTAAACAAATTTTATTTGGAATTATTATTTATTTTTCTTATTAATTTGTCCTAAGTTCAATCTGAATGCTCTGAAATTCACTTGCATTCTTCTGAATTCTCTTCAATACATTTAATTTAATAGGTGTTTTAAAATTTGTTTTCTTGTTTTTGTTTAATTCATCTTGAAGTTTTTTATAATTTTCGAAACTCACTTCAGACTTACTGACTTCGATTTTTTGATTTATTTTTGGATTGTTTTGAATTTTTTATAAATTTATTTACCTTAATTTTTTATGAATTTTATCGACTTCTTTTCCCTGTAAATTCCTCTAAAGTCACTCAAATTTCACTGAAATCGATGGAATTTAAATAATTTTGTTACAATTGATTTGAATTTTTTAAATTAAAATTAGCATTAGTCATAACACCAATACACATTAGTTTAATTCAATTAAATTTTTTTTGCTTTTATTTATAAGATTCTATATTAAAAATGTTACAAGAAATATAATTTTAGTCTTTAAATTGCAATGGTCAGGGAAAATGAAAAATTAGTCAATGAAAAGTCACAGAATTTTGAAAGTGAATTTTTGCCGCTTCGCTGTATTATTTTAAGTATCTTGATGTGTCATTTATTGAAATTATGAAAGAAGTAAATGAGTTGTGAATTCAATCTCAGATGTTTCCACTAGGTTTTAATTTTTTATTTTATGATGCTCGTTTAATAAGCAGTTTACTTCCTCATTATGATTAATTAGCAAATAAGTTTGCTTCCTCATAGAGGAAATTAAAATAATAAAATACAAATAGGTTTAATATAATGCAATTCTTTTTTATCATTAAAATAACTTTAAATTATGCAAATAAAAATTTGTCACTGCAAAAACCTATTTTGAACATAATATAAAGTGCAAAAGAAAAAAGAAGAAGTTTTAGAAACCCTTCGGTTTTGAGATATTAGTAAATTTTTTGAATTTATATACAAGAATCTTTAAGTTATTTTGTTCACCAAAAGTATGACATCCTCACATCCACACACAAACATATATGTATACATACGGCCAATTAGTTAGAACATTCTATTATACTTTTTTGAATTGAGGAATGATTAAATTAATTAAATTTTTCGAAATTGATACCATTGAAAAGCTTCCTCTTTATGAGAAAATAAAATAACTGAATTTGGACCTTCACCCATTGCTGCTTCTTTAATTAAAACGATTTAGCTTATATAGTAGGATCTTACCTTGTAGTAAATGGTTTCAATGGTCGTGTAATTAAAATATATCTATCCACCGCCATAGCCGTTAAATTCCCAATGCTGGCAATACCTAGAGTAGACATTAGCCACCCATACCTTTTGTGAAAAAAAAGAAGAATTAGTCATTTACACTTCGTTTAAAATTTTATTTATAATAATATTGTATCCTTTTCTTTACCAAGTGCACAACTCATAGCTCCAGGGCCAACCACCACTCAGAGCAGATATTGTTGAAAAAGGGACTCCGATTGCAGACATTAGTGCGTCTGAAATCTATCAAATAATGTTAACATGATTGTCAAATTTTATTTTTAAGAACTCTTTTTATATACGGTCGATAGGCGTAACTTTGATATATTTGCAAAAGTTATTCTTTGACTGATAATGATTTAAATATTTAAGACATTCTTGTTTTAAGTGTTGCTCAAATTACCTTTGGACCTTTTAATTTAAATCGTTCCATTCCTTGATTAACAAAATTCGCTTGAAGAAATATTTTTCATTTTATTTGTTAGAGTGTTAGTAAATTCAGATTTACCGTCATTACGGCTAAGTATGATACGTGAACAGAAAAAAATAGTTACTTAATTTTAATCTATGGCTCTTAGATATAGAATTTCATAAAACATAAACTTATAAAATTTAAGATACATTTCCATAACTTTACAGTGATTTTTATTAAATACACTCAACTCCCGCCTTTTTGTATTTGTGCATATCTGGTAGTGTCCTTCAGCATAAATCGGGGTAATCCGAAAGTGGATAGGCAGGGCCGCCTTGAGCATTCCTTTTGGGTATTACCCTCGTCATTGCCAAATATTACGCATGGCTGAGGAATGACGTAAACTGAGGGTTCTTATATCGGGAGTTGAGTGTAGAATAAAAAAGTTAGTACTATTTTATATAAAGTTACTGGATTTGTCCGGAATTGTTGACTTATAAAAGTCTATATCCAATAGTCATATGCAGTCACTTAAATCTTAAATAATTACTAAAAAATAAATTATAGATAATAATATATTCACTTTTAAAAATATTTGCAATTTCAATATATATTTAATATACATTTGTAACTTAAATTTAAAACCGTGGTATACCAATTCGCCATTAAAAGACTATGTATACTAAATTTCATGTCGATGGCGTTATATGAAAACCTCGTATATTCAATTTTGTTCGAAAATGGGGGTTTTGGCTTTTCTATATGAAAACCTCGTATTCTATTTCCCTGAAATTTGAAAATTGGCTGAACTTGCATTTTCTCCTCTCTACAGGCCTAAATGAGAACCTCGTATTTATCCAGGTGGCTGTAGGAAATAAGACGTTTTTTGTCTCTCCTGTAAAGTTTTTAAATTTGCGGATACGAGGTTTTCATATGACGCTATCGATATATCGCATATTGATCATTTATTAGAAAAGTCAGAAATTTGCACTTTACATACATTAAAAACAAATTTCGCAGTAATTTTTAATTATACATAATAAAACCTTATAAATTCTTATAAATAAATATAAATTACACTGGCTTTTTACTTTTACAACTTTTCACGATTTACAGTTATAAAAAATATTTTAAATATTAAATAATTGTTTGAACAATTCACTTACTTTCAAAAGTCACTTATTTGACATAAATAATTATTGTTGAAAAACTTCAGAAAGTACTGTCTTTCGCATGAATTTTACACATAACTGTTATTTTCCATTTTTCAGGCATTTTCCGGACACAATACAAGGAAGTAAGGGGGTCAAAATCAAAATTTATTGCATAAAGTTATGCTTTGAATATTCCTTCAGAGGTGACTAAAATTTAATTTCCAAATTTTCATTTAAAATACTTCTTTCTTCCATTTTTTCGAAAACCTACCTTTTCCCATTTGAAACCCCTTGTTAATTATAATTGTCGAGGGTCACTTTTAAATTGTACAGTTTAACTATATAGAACATAATTCGAGGAATTGTGCTTAAAATGGTCCCTTCAGAACATAGTCAATTTAAAAATAATTCAATGTTAAATGCCTAGTTCTTGAGTGGTTTTACTTTTAAGAAAAATTTGTTTTATCACTGATTAAATTGGTGAGGGGCTTACCAAATTAAAAAGCTGCCTTAAAAAAGTTTATAACGCTTTTACGAAACTAATGAATTATGCAGAATTTTAATTAAAATTCTTATTTATTGAAATAATTAAATATAAAATATGTATCAGTATTAAATTAGTAATTTTGAATGTTTCATTCTGATATTTTTAATTTCGAAGATACCTAATTTAAGTAAAAATTGTCTACAGCATTTTGAATCTACCAAATTTCCATTACTCTTGATATAAAACTTTTAATTATGAAACTAGAATATAAATATTTAATTTTCACGCACTAAAAGCTGTGAATTCTAAATTGTAGATATTTTGAAACATCTCACCACGTCAAATTCAAACTTATTCAGTTGTAGACGTTCCAGAATTTCGAATATGTCAGACTTATAAGTTGCAAAATTAATTAAGCTTTAGTTGATGGAAATTTCTCAATTTTTATAGCTTGCAAGTCTTTTAACGTGTGCAATTTCAAGTATTCCTCATTTATGGGATGTTTTATATTAAAGACTTTGAATAGGAATGTGTCAAATTATTTAAAGTTATAAATTTTAAATTGTTTAATTCTAAACGTGTATTCAAAATGAAAAATACCCTCGATGACATCTGAGGTTGATAGTAAACACAATTTTAAAATAGTCAATATTAGTTTCCAATTATTATTATTTAATTTTATTATACAATTTCGAAGATTTAAAATTTATGTCAAAGGATTTCACATGTTTTCAATTAAAACTGATTTTATTTTACACTATAATTCTCCTAAACTTTAATTAATAAAATGAACCAATTTCAGAAACGGGAATAAAAAGGTAAAAGCATCTCTGCGTATCAAATTTATGCAGTGAAAGGAATGAATTAGATTCGAACGAACGAACAGTATTTATTTATTATTTTCTACACTTTCACATTGTTCATATATTAAAGGTTTCCATTATGAATAAAACTTTTTTAAAAACCTAAAAGGATTTATAGTTTACACATACACAGAATTCGGGATGGTTTGATTTCAAATTTGAATTATTCGCGAAAAAAATTATCGGCACAATAGATTTATATTCTTTTAATAATTATATGAGTGAATTGCTTTTTGAGAAAATCTAAAGAATTAATCAAATAACAAAATATATCATTACTATCTGAAGTTGCAGAATTATTTAAAAATTTAAAACACTTATTTTCGAAATCTATTTAAACATTTAACATGAATTTTGCGACAGTTAATGAAAGATTTATTGATTTTTATAACATATGCTTGCTTTCGAATTTTTATCATTTATAAAAATATAAATGAAAATATTACAAAATAAATGTGGTATTGACTCACATTTTTATTGCAAAAATTAGGTCATAATTTAACATTAAAAATAAAAAAATTAAATATTATCGAAGAAAGCAATGGATATTTAAAGAAAATAGAATACCTTCCTTCATTCTGAAAAAGACCTTAACAAAAGGTACTTTATGTACGAAAGATTCAAATCAAAAGACCAGATGACAAAATTATGAATTACATATAAATTTTTCTAAAAGCATCTCTGTTTCTTAAAAAATAATTTATTAACGCAATAACTAATTACAGTCAGCTTTCTTTACTAATAATAAAATATATAAAATGTATTTTGTAATAAAAAAAAACCTCATTATCAAACTCTTATCGACCCTTATAACGATTTTACAAAATCTATACACAAAAACTGGAAAAATTCGGGTACATCTCATCTTCAGGAGAATGTTAAAAATCAAATTAATATATTACATTTTCATCCAGAGAAGGTATTAGATTTTTGTAAAATCCCCCCCCCCCCCGGTTTTTGTTAAATTTTTACGTTTTGAGACACCCTGAATCCGAAAACAGGTTTTTACAAATGTTTCTTTCTGACTGTGTTTCGGCATCTGTGTGTGGGTGTGTCTGTTGTGTGGGCCTGCGTCTGTTGTGTGTGTGTCTGTGTCTGTAGATTTTTAGTTTGTTAGCTCGATAACTTTCGCAAAAATTGGCAGATAGGATTGAAATTTAGTATACTCTTATTTTAGATTCCTAAAATAAAGGTCAAGTTCATTAGCCAACCATTTTGGATAAAAATTCAAAAAGTGAGCACATTTTGAAAAATTTTGAGACCACTTTTTTCAAGATTCGAATACTCTCTGCACAATTATTTATAGTACTTAAAAAGACAAACAATTTCTCCTTATGAATTTTTTTGATAAAAAGAAAATTACTAGAGTTAAAGCATTTTCAAAATCCAAAAAAGAAATGAAAATTAACATTTCCAGCTAAACAGCGCACGATAGAAAAACATTTAAGACAAGAAAAATGTTTCTTTTGACACACCCTACAAGATTATCATAACGACTATTTAAATTTTTTTGTTTTAAATCGAAAACTCAAACTTTGACAGCATAAAAAAATAATGGAAAATCAAAATTTAAATTTAACGTTTAAACTGTGCAAAATAAGCGAAAAGATGTGTAGACAAAAATTGTGCATTTTAAAAAGATCTACAAATTTGTTACGAATCACTTTTTAATAGGGTGCATAGTTTTTGTTTTAATCGTGAAGTACATCATTAAAAGTCAAAACCAAATCTATCCGCTGCGTGGGCACATTCTCAATCACAACTTTTGTCTTTTAATTTTTATTTCTTCTAGCATAAAACACTAACCAGCTATTACTAGGTTTGAACTAATCCCCCCCACCCCCTCATCAATCGAGTTTTCATGGGTGTCTGAGGCTAAGGATATAATTTAGAAGTTAGAAAACGGCAATGCTGATGTGTAGACCGTATGTGTAACGTTTAAATCGTTAAAATAAGATTATAAATGAGCAGATTCAGTTTTTGAAAACCGGCAGATGTTGGAATAAAATTTTTAAAAGCAACATTTTTTTCAAAGAATGCCCGTTTTTTAAACGAATCAATAACACTATGTTTGTTTTAATATACGTACTTGTAATTAAGTGTAATAATATACATTTATGGAAATGATATACAATTTGAGGGACAAATTCGAGTGTTGAAGGAGCTTTAACAAAACATAGTTTACTATAACCAAATTACTGTTGTGGATGGTTTGACCTTTAGTTGAAAAAAATCTGTGAGAATATACCCACTTGATAATCAACAATATGTATTAGAGTAACCTGACACTTATCGCACTACCACTTATAACGACTTTCTCTGCTAGCTTTGATCCCACTGCCGACTTTTCCAAAAATGTTGACATTCAATGTAATCTTTACAATAAGTTTAGTTTCAATTTATGAATTCCCATCGATTCTAGACAAATACAAATTCAACCCAAATAGTTTTATATGGAAACATTTAAATGCCTGTCCAATCTAGAGTTCTCAAATTTTTAATTTTTTTTTTGAATAAAGTTTGTCATAAACTATAAAGATTTTAAGTTTAGTATGTAAATTTAACATAATAACCTCTTTATGTTCTCTGTTACTGGTTTTCTCAACTGCCAAATTTTTACATTAACATTTTTGAATAAATTCGATTTTCTAAACCAATCAGATATGAGGGTAAAGTGCAAGAGGAGAAAGATTTTTGATGTTGTGGGGGAACTCACTTAACCAAACACTTAACGCGAATCCCAGTCGCAGACTTTCACGATAAGTGGGAGAGTACTGTATGTATAATTTACTATCATCTGAGAGATATCACAATATAATATTTATTCTTTTGTTCCCTCACGTAACTAATTAACGCTCTCTTACAAGAAGAACAAAATACATTAAAAGTTAATCATAGACGAAGGGCCATCCACTTTGTGTATGCTTTGTGCGATTTCAGAGGGAATCCACCCTCGCTTTCAAAATTTGCTTTATGATAAAGAGGGTGTCATGAAAAGCAGATTCATATATGCCCTCTAAAAGAAAAGCCATCATGACGTGGTGACTTATATACAGTCAATAATTTCCCATAATAGATATACTGACACTATAATATTTGATTTTAGAGGGTATGTTTTAGTACTTCATTAAGTACATTCTTAATTTTGATTTCTCACGCACGTAAAATAAAGTTTGCCATCATTGGTTTCTCAATTTATGGAAAAAAAGTTTTTATAAACTTAAGGAAACGGAATGCCCATGTCGTCTGTCAACAATAAATAAATTTTACTTTCTTTATAGAACATTTTTTTTTGTAGTTTTTTTAGGGCTAGAAAGGAAATTTGGGGATTTTCACTTAAGTAACTTGAAATTTAAAAGTAAAATAACGCTACCGTAGGCGCGCCGATTTCCTAAACTAATATTTTGACCAGTAGAAAATCAACATTTACTTTTTAATCTCAAGATTCTCAAAAGAAAAACTAAAGCTTTTCGTGTAGCTCCAAAGAAAAATTTAACAAACGCGTCCTATTAGGAAAAAGTCAAATTTATTTTTGCCGTTTATTTGTGAACATCAAATGTTCATTTAAAAAAAAAATTTATGATCTCGGGAAGAGATGCAAAAAATCTATCGGAACTATATATACAAAATGTTCTTTTCGCTATTAGAAGAGTTACAATGTATATGGTACATTCTCAGAAGCTATTCATCGCTTATTTTTATGAATAAAATATAAAAATACCACTTCCTAAAAAAAAGACATTAAAATTCGATGGAATTTATCTTTAGAGACTCGAAAATAATACTCAACAATCAACACTTATATAAAGGAATAAAACGATCCAATTGAAGAAATGTAGCTGTTCTGCAAAACAATGGATATAATCATTTCTGAAGAAATCATCCAAAAGGGAGAATTTTTCAAGATGGATCGTTTCGGTATAGTTCAAAGAAAAAAATGTTGTTTGCATTTTGAAAAATATATATCTAGGTTAATGTTGAGAGTTGAAATTTCCATGCGTAATTCAGTATTGCAAAATTTAATTTTAAAAATAAATTTTCTTATACAATAACAAAAAGCAAATGTTAGTTTCAAAACCAACAAACAGTAAACAATGATGTCAAACAAACATTCATGTAAAACAAATAGGAATTTATCAACAGTCAAATAAAGTTTTAAATGTATACAGTTACACATCAATAACATAAAGTTTTATGAAAGATCTATGTTGACCCACCGATAAGTTAAGTAAAACTACGTTAACAGGTGTCCAGAGGTTTTTCATATCCTGAAGAATGAAAATAATGACAAGCAGGTTAAGCGTAAATCCAGTGAGTCCGACAGTAGCAAGTGCTACACCAGACCCTATGAAAACGATTTGACTGAATTGATGGTCCATTATAACCTGAAGATCCGTCGTGTTGTTAAATGACATTTTTAGTTTAAAAAACTTTTACTGTTTAATTAGAAAAATGTTTTGAAAACACTGTTTTGGATAGTCTTGGAAAAAATCGAAATATAAGATGTAAGAGCCATCGGCAGGAAGAAAACTGATTTTGAATATGTGCCGATTGCGATGTCTTGTGGCATACATCATCGATGGAATTCCTTTATATACTGAACAGGCGACCCCATTCCCAAGTTACCCCTCCAAAAAATGGCATGCGCGTCGTTCGTTCCCCCAAGAAAGGACCTCTCTCAATATTAATTAACTTTGAGCCCACGTTAAACATAAGAATTTGGCAGAAACTCAGAAGATAGAAGATTTATGTGTAAACAAAAAGTTGATAAACGCCCCAATTAGTTTATTACGACAAGGGTTGAGATTGTAAAAAATAAATTTTTAGGCCTTTCCTGCGAGGGGATATTTTAAGAAGATCCTGTACAGACTTCGGATTCACCACACTGCTGACACGAGTTAACACTACTTTGCTACTATTTTGGAAAGAATGAAACTAAAGACACTATTTTCTCACAATTGTCCGCTGATGCCAGTTTCGCTTTACTTTTCCTTAAAAAATATTTTTGAACTTCCTCGCGGATGCGCTAAAATATAATGTCCGTTATTTTAACGAATCACAGCATACCATAAATGTGCCTCAATAGTTTATTACGAAATTCAAAAAAATAATTTAATCCTCAACCAAAAGAGATTCATTTTTCAACAAACACTTAGATTTCTACCAAAAAAATGATATTCTACAAAGCAGTTAAATTTCTAACCAAATAGTTAAATTCTCACAAAGAAATATGAATTTTCGATACAGAAGATTAATTTTCAACGAAAGAAGATGAATTCTCTAGCAAATTCAGGAATTTTTAACTAAGTAGTAGAATTTTCAACAATGACGATTAATTTTCTACTTGGGAAGACAAACGAAGCAAACGAAAAATGAATTTTTAACTAATTAATGTTTAAAAAAGCAACTTACCTTTTAACCACGAAGTTAAATGTTTAACATAAAAAATGAGCTTTCAGACAAAAATTTAATAGTTTATATTTCAACAAAAAATATTTTTAATAAAATACAAAACTGTTCAATTTAACAAAAAAATACGAATTTTTAAATAAATACAAATAAACATAAGTAAAGCAGATTAATTTTTAATCAAATTGTTGATTTTTCAACCAAGAAGGTTAATTTTCTACAAAAAAAAACGAGTTTTCTACCAAACAGTAGAATTTTCTACCAAATTTTAAGTTTAGAAGCCAGCGAAAAGAAGATTCTTCCAAAAATTACTTGAGTTTTCAACTGGAGAATATGAATTTTCCACAAACAAGTCAATTTTTAACAAAAAAGTTAAATTGTCAGCTAAAAAAATTGATTTTTATAAACAAAAAAAAACGAATTTTAAATAAAATTATCTATCATCAACCAAAGAAATGAACTTTTATGGAAGTAGTTCAACTTTCAACCGAGGATTTGAATGTTCAACCTAAAAAGATGAATTTTCAAAGAAAAATGTAATCATTGATATTTCAAAAACAAAAAATTCCAATCTAATTGTTGAACTTTCAAGCCAAAAAGACGATTTTTCAACAAAACACTTAAATTTTCAACCAACAAGTATAATTTTTAACAAAATTGTGAACCAAATAATAAAATATTTAATACAAAAAACGTTTAATAGTACACTTTTCGACCAAAAATAATTAATTTTCAATCAAAAATAGTTTTTATTATTGGGTTATATTAATTCAGTCAAGAAAAATAAGAGAACATAATAAATACTATGTAGCCTGCGATAAATAAATAGGAATTTTCTTAATTTATAGACTTGAGAATAACTTTTTTAATGAAAATTTAAGTTTATTCTTAATAACTTGAAAATATTATTTTACAAAAGTGGATATTTTGTTTAAAAAATAAAGCTAATTTTTCAATGTAAATTTTTTAATTCGGACGACACAACAGTTTATTGCTTGAAAAATTTTATGAGACTATTGTAACACTTTTTTCAAATTTGTGACACGGTTTTGTTTTCTCAATGAATGACAATGTGTTGTTTGTCGATTCGTCGAAATGTCGGACGTTAAGCACGAACGGGTGTAGTTAGCGTACGGATGGGTAACCGTTCGTTGTTCTCACTTAGTCGCATTTTAATTGCGATTAAATACTGTCAATCCAGAGGTTTGACGCCGAGGATCGATGCAGGCACTCAATGCTATCGGATTTTTCGACTTTTTTAAAATTAGAATATTATAAATATTAATCAATACAAGTAATAAGATTCAATATTTCACTCTAAAATCACCCATTCATTCGAAATATTTAAATTCCATATAATCAGATACACGTAAAAAAATAAAAAAATAAATAGTATACCATAAAATATCATGTTATTATAGAAAGATTCGTTGATTTGGATTGGTTATAAGGACATCTTACCCCTTAATAAGTAGAGCAAAACCGCTCAGGTGTGCCATAGTGCTGAGATTCAAATTTAAGATTTCTAGAAGGAAAAACGAAAATCTTTCCTCATTTTCGGGAATTTCGACTGGCCGTTATCAAAGTTTTTTGTATTCCACGATCCTTTTATTTCAGAGATAATAGTAATGGATAAAAATTATCATAAAGGAAATCATGTTCCAAAATAATGCTACACTGAAACATAGTCTTATCCCACCCGTAGACACTCCATTTCTTTTACTCTTGATTTCTCACGGTTTATTATACATTGGTTTATCGTTTTAATTAATTTATATATTTACCTATAGGTCACACACGTTTATTTAGAAATAAGCGAAACTTTGGCACACGTTATAATCTGAAATATAAATTAACACTTGCTCATAACCGGACAAGTGTTTCAGAGAGAAGGAGGAAGCTTCCGATAGCTTTTCTTACATTCCCCATTCATTTCCCACTCTCCTTAATTTCATAAGCATACTCTTATTGGTAATTGTTATGATAAGTGAGAAATCAATTATTTTAGCGTGATATTATTCTTATAGTTGAAAATTGCCTCAACTTTTATCAAGATTTTTTTTTTAAAGATTTTTTTAAATTACCGTCAACCCGGATATTATGGATGAAATACGACTGTAGTATTACATCCCGATATATCGAAGGCATTTGTTTAGAGTTGGATTATTGAATAGTCTGTACGAGGCTGTCCCGGTATATATCATTAGTCTGGACGAATTTTTGTAATACAATCAAGTGATCTGATAAGAGCAGTGTGCCTAATTTCACATATTGGGCAAAGCCTGGTTTTTTACCCCATTATTCACGAACTGGGTTGCAGTTAAATGCATGATGGAAAGACCTACAGCTTAAGGTTAGATCCGAACCACTAGATCGATGGCGGCACACGGCACACTTGGAGAAAACGGTTGCATCTATGGATACTTTTTTAGATCTACAAATCTTTGCAGAGTGTTACGAGGAACAGTGTTAACGTACCAGATGTAGTGAACCCAGAAAAACAGCCTATTGTATGTAGTTAGCGATGAACTTAGCCTGACGCTGGCAGGCCGGGATTTTTCTGAGTTGGCTAATAAAGATGGACTTTGTAGCCTTAATACAGCCTTCTCAGCTCGAAAAGAAGTGCATGATATTTCGCCTGATATTTCCTACTGCCGGGAATTCAATCACGTAATTAAATTCGTCCTCAGATCTTGCAGGACATCAGGGTTTATAGTGCTCATACGTTGAGTAGTAGAGAATGAGACATTCTAACAGATCTTACACTGATCATTCTCCACAACGGACATGAGTTCTCCCTGGGCGTATAGTAATAAGGGCATTAGATCAACACTATTGAAATGCCGAATATGGTAATATAGAACTTTTAGAGCCGCATTTTGTCTCGCCATCTACCTGTAGCATGCATACCTTGAGCATCCACTGAGAACATCTTCAAGTATTTTTGACTACTGCTTGCACGCTGGGTGGATGGTATTGCCTAGAGTTACATTCCTTACGCGCTCGCGGAAAATTAAGATGTTCATAACTCCATCTTGACAGGAAAAAAGAAATCACTCAATTTCCGATCTCAATCCAGCAGACTTGAGAAACATGTTGGAGAGACCCATCGAGAGCTCTTTTCTACGTATAATGTCGTAGGATTTACTAGGGGCTTGTTGCCATGTTCTCCGAGTATAAGCAAATTTTATGCTTCCTAAACACGACTTTTCCGTACCAAGCTCATCTGTGGCCTTGTCTACGCACGGTATAGCATCAGCTCAGCATTGATGACTTTATGTAGATGGACAAGTTGCATAAGAGAATCTGTGCTATTTGGAACTGAGCACACTGTAGCCAGAGCCGTTTTTCGATTGAGACACTTCAAGCTCAGCAAACCAGGATGGAAAATCCCCCTTTATCTCGAGGGAGGTATATACGATCTTGCTTGGTATATACACTTCTTGCGTGTGCTACGGATGAATTTCTTTAACTCCTCACTTTCCATTTTACTGCACCAAACATGTAGAGCAGTAAAGAAAAGGCCAGCATTTTGGTCGCCTGGATCTTATTTTTCCCAGATAATTCGGAAGCCTAAAATTTACTGAGAATTTGACGATGCCTTTTCTTGAGGGCTGTTTCTAACAGACGCACATCTAGGGCTCTTGCTGTACTTTAAGATATGCATATGTTACCGAGGCCACAAGGATTTTAAGGTCCTCTTTTGAAAAGGAAAAAAGTATAAGGTGTTCCATGTATAAAATATGGCTAACCTTCTATTTTCTTTTGTTAGGCGACCTACATAGGTAGGACCTACATAGGACCTACATAGAGCTTTTTCCTCGGAGCACAATAGCTTGACGCTAGAGGGAGATGCAGAAAAGTATCGCACTGAGAGAGTCTCCTCGAAAGATTTCTTTTTTATATGTGCAATAACTGGTAGTCATTTGTCTTTTGGCAGATTTTATGACAAATCTTGTCCGCCACAAGGGCATACACTCTGTCGTGCATCTTCCTTTTCTTGGATGCACCTCCAGGCACTCGCGAAGCTTGATAGTAGCTTATACTTCGTATTATCGAATGAATCCTCTCTTGCATCCACGTTGTTTAACTATTGCACTTCATACCGGTTTGATAGATGTCATTACCCTCTTTTTAAGAATGACAGAGAATAATGTGTAGATGTTAGGAATTAGTACCGTGTGTCCTTCCACTAGCCACTACGAGATGGGTTGTTTCCCGTTTCGGTCAGTAGTAAATAGACGAGCAAGATGTATGTGCGTAGAAGTGAACTTCTTCCACCAAAACTTGTTCAATTTTCTGGCCCTGGAGCTGAAAAGTTCTTAGTTCTAGAGAGAACATTCTTCACTTTTTCAGCAGTAATTAGTGCCCACTCCTCCTCTGGACGTTGCATCATTTGCCTCAGGTATAAATCACGAAAAAGTGAGATATCTGAAAAGTCTTCACTGAGCTGATAAGCATCTCCACATACTTCCACCCAGAAAAATGGAATTTTTTCTCGACTAGACAGATTTTCAACGGCACATGACGTTTTATTAAAGAGACGGAAACGATGACAAGAAAATGTTGAATTTCCTAAAGGCCATTTAATCGCCGTTCAAGGCGCTCTTTGGCTGTTCAAAGAGCTCTTTTTTTTCGTCCAGTTATTCGGCTAATCTCAATATGAACATTTGATACATGCCATCTCGCCGTCTTAATTTTAAACTGAAACTGTGAAATTCTGCCGTATAAACTAAAAAAATTCATAAGTCCAATCTCACTCGAACTAAGAAAATCGAGAAAAACTGTTTGCCCACAGAACTCTAATGTCGAATAAAAATTTGAACATAACATACGCTATTTGGGTATAAGAAATGTGCTTTTTCATATTTTGCAATAAAAAATGGATTTAAAAAAAAATAGAAGGAAAGAAGAACACAAAGTCACTTGCGGACGATGCCTTTATCGAAAAGCTCGAGCGCAGCCTCAAAATACAATAACAAAACGTATGTAAGGGACACTGTGTATTCAGTGGCTGTTCCGAGCTTACCCGGACGATCATTGTTAGTGTGCGCCGAATTCAGCCGGGTTTTTTTCCCGTGGATTTCCGATCAGAGTCAGAATTAATTTACAAGTCGAAAACATACATAAGGGCAGACGATTCTCTTCGTTTGTAAATTCGCTCCGCACTCGGTCACCTTTACAACGCGAGAAAGACACAAAGTTCCTTAGGTTCTTTTTCATGTGTATGCTGATGATATATAGATATATAGATAGATATATAAATGGATAGATAGATAGATAGATAGATAGATAGATAGATAGATAGATAGATAGATAGATAGATAGATAGATAGTCGCGGTAGGACTTGATCTCTCCCTTAATGACTTCGGCGCCTATGCTGGCGGTAGCGTAGCTACTGGTAGGGTCTTTCAAGCCAGACATGTAAAGAACGAAGAGGAGCGAGACTGAGAGGAACACCTAGAGGAAGGAACCCCGATATAAAACCAAACATGAAGGGTGTTGATAAAAACGACATACCCCAAGTAAGGAAAGATCGCTCCGTCGATTTCGATCGAGAGCATCATCGAAGCACGACGACGTCGTGGGGACTACTGAGGTGGTAGATATTGAGGAAGCTCTCAAGACGGTCCCAGGAGAGCACATTGGTGTTACTTCTATGATCAACTTCACAAAAACGAGCATAAGGAGTTATGTCCTCGCCTTCATTGAGGTCGGGTGTTTATACTGCCGAGTGAAGGTACACATTGCCGCAATCCGGTGTTATCGTTGTCACAGTTCTGCACACATTGCCCGGGAATATACTGGAGAAGACCGCAGTGGCAATTGCCGAAGATGCGGTCTGGAGGGCCATAAGGCAGCGCAGTGCTGGGAGAAGGTGGCTCCACGCCAACCTCCCACAGCAAAAAGAAAACCTTAAAGGTTTTTCTGGATGTAGTGTGTCACGAGGCTCTGCAAAGTGGGTGTCGACTTTCGACACCCACGTTAAGGGGTTTTAGTTGTTTCCATTAAATTTCTTGTCGGATGAAAATCCGACACTACTTAGCCTTCAGCTGGGTGTCTTTTGAAGATTTCCCTCCTAATACAAAAAAAGTAGATAGATAGGTAGATAAACGTTTATTTTTCAGCCTGCTGGTCTTAAAAATTGACTTGATTACTCTTCCATTTTTTTAAGAATTTTCTAAAAATTACCTCTTAAAAGCTAAAATCCATGTACACCTTATCTCTATGCAGCTCGCTTTTACAGTCTAGCCTTCCTCGCTTTGCGTTGCCTCGCACGCATGTCGCTACTTTCTTGCTTTGCCTCGCATTGCCAGCCTCGGACTCCGCGGCTACTACCTAATACTTATCTACCATTTAAAATATTTACGTTTTCTTACATCTACTCCCTCTCCTATATACAATCTTTCATTCTCCACTCCTCTTCCTCCTTCCGTCTCTTCTTCTCTACCTTACCTAACACCCCCTTAACTTATGCTACTGCCCTTTTGTTCTCCCACTTTCATGCAACATGATGCTTATCCCACTCCTTTCCACCTCTTCACACTCCTCGAAAAAGTGCTTTACTTTTGCATCCCCCTTCCGGCACAATTCACACATTCTCTTCTTTCTAGAAAGTCAGAACCTATTATAATCCTCCATGCATCCGCATCTCATTCTCGCTATAAGTTCCTGACTTCCTTGCTCATCTTTCTCACAGAAATATTGCGCTCTCTCCCTAGGCATAATCTACACATAGCTCCTGTTAAACCTTTACTCTCTTATTCCCTCCTCCCTGCTTCCTTCTCTCTCTCTCTCTATGCCGTTTCTCTGCATCCTTCTCACTTCATCCATATGCAATCTATTCGTTCTAAGATACGTTTCCCTTTCCACCTCCATCTTCCCACCTCTAAGTCTGTTCTCCTTTTCCCACCAACACGCCACAAGCAGCTTACTTCCTCCCTCATCTGAATATCTCTTCTGATATTTGCACGCTTGTCTCCTCGTTATGATACCTAAACTCGTTCTTCCTGTCTCCCTACTGACAAAATAGTTCGACGTAGTCCTGGCCAACCCCATTATCTACTTTATATACCTCTCGTGTATCCAATTTACCCCCTCACTAACCTTTCTCCCCCACATCTCCACTTCATCAAATAAGACAGTAATCACTAGCGAATCGAACAATTTTATTCTACTTACAAAATCATCTGCGAACAACCTCTTTCCCAGCCCCCCACATCTGCCTCACCTCCGACTTTGCCCTTCTCACTGTCTTTTTTATATGACCATCCACTCCCCCATTCCTCCGAAACAGGAAGCCTTAGGTACACAACTCCTTCACCTCCTGTACCGCTTTTCTCTTCCACTTCCATTCCTCTACCTTATCTCTCTCACAACCTTTCCTGAACGCCATAACCTTCGACTTGTCCGCATTTAACTCTAACCTATTTTTGTCTGAGTATCTTCTCAACCTTTTCATCATCATCTCTTTTCATCATCATTTCAGCCTCTTCGCTCTTTTATAGCAGCCTTATGTCACCAGCATATGAGAGTGACCTTATCCTACCCCCTCCTATCCTAACTCCTCCTACCACTCGGGCTACTAGCTTACTTTTCATGTCCGTGATTAAAATTGCAAAATGCCTTAGGCTATGCTGACACCCTTGCATCAACCCCCTATCCAAACAGAAAATCGCCCTATCTTACGCCTCCTCTTATACCTCTCTTATCCTCTCGCTCGGGCCTCTCTTCAGTCCTCTCTCTTCCATTGCCTCCCCCAACCTCCCACAACTGACCGAAGAGAACGCGCCTTTTAGATCTAAAAAAACGCTTACACTCTTGCACCCTTTTTAGCTCATTTTCTATCCACCACGTGCTACAAGATTTAAATATTGTCGATAGTACTCCTTCCCTCCTTAAAGCTTCCCTGCGTCTCCGGAAGTATTCCTTTCCCCTCGGCATCCTTCCGCAGCCTACATGCCAACAACATTGCGTATGTTTTGTTCGCTGTATTCATTAGCGTAATTCCTCTATAATTTCCTGATTCTCCCTATCCCCCTTTTTATACAGTGGTACGATCAACCTCTCTCTTCATCCTCTTGGGAATACCTCCCCCTCAATACTACCCACTTCAGCCTCTCACTTACATCTTGTGTGCCAAACAGCCACGCCTCGTCTCTACCCCGTCCAGCCCTGCTGCCCTAGACCTTTTCAACTTCCTTATCTGCTTCTCTATCTCCTCGTCATTCCGCTCCTTTCCATTTACCTCACTCGTTCTTCTAATCTCCTCATCCCTCTTCCGTGTATCTGATTTCTGCAATGAATCTTAAAAAATTCCCTCCATTCCTCACTCCCTATTTTCCTACTTATCCCCACCCTATGTTTTACTAACCTACTTATTATCTTCTACTCGTCCCTTTTTGTTTTAACACTTCTCAACTCCGCTTCCAGATCTTTTTCTTTTTTCTGCTCTTTCTTCTTACACATCAACCTAAACTTCTTCCTTATATTTACGCACTCTTCCTTTTTCGCAATTCCTTGCTTCCACTTCTTGTACTTCCTTTTCACCTATCTCTTCATCATTTTGCATTCCCTGTCCCAATACGGCTTCATCATTCTTTTCTTCTCCTTTCTAAGTAAGGCAAATACACATTATATATTACTTTATAATTTGGTAACCTTCATGCACTGACCACAGTTTGATGGAAGCGCGTCCGTACGCTTTTTTAAAACTTTTTTTGCTGTTCCTTTTTCTCTTCAAGAGATCATCCCCTTCGCTTACACTAGACGCTCTCTCCAACGCCTTGTCACTTCCTTCGTTCCCCTCTTACTCTTTCCCTGGTGCGCCACTCGATGCCGAGCCGCGAACAGCTGGCCATCGTAGCCTGCAGGAAATTTCCTTTCCGTCGAATTTCCTAACAGCACTGCCATTACTCTCGCTACCCCCCCCCTCCCCGCTCTTCCATCCGTAACTATGCCCTATCCATGCAAGAAGTACCTACTGCAACCAACAGATGTATCTCACGACCGTTGTTGCTTACCGCTTCAAATTTTCCCTTTCTTTGCTCTATTCCACCCCTCACAGCCCCTGCAGACACCTTTTTCTCTCTCCTAACATCCACCAGGACTACGCAAACCACTCTTGACCAACATAAAGGCCCAAACTACAGACCAAAAAACTACTCTGTACCCTTGTCAACTTAACCTCACTTTCCCTATTTAGCCAATTTCCACCCCACAACTACACTTTTTCACTACCACCACCAACATGCAAATCTACCTGCGTGATACTAATAGACGTAAAAATGATTAGAGACACAAGAAAAGTACATTCAAACGACTAGTTGAGGAAACTAAAGGTAAAATTAGAATAGAAGAAGATAAGAAAACGCAAAACGACTTTGGAGGAAGAAATAAACTGTTTTATAAAAAAAATAAAGGGAAGTAAAAGTATAGAATTTGTCAACGTGAGCAATAGATCCTAGACGCTTTAAACGATTATTCAAGGGGACTATTAACAGATGAAGCTATAGGACACCACAACTGCGATGTGGCACACGATGCGTTAGAAAACTCAATTGAGAAAGTCTGTGTCACTGACAAGTTGATAAATTCGTATACCTTGGCACATTATTCAATAGGAACCGAAAGATAGATGAGGAGTTACATAGGCGACTAAACGAAGGTAAGAAGGTTTTTGATAGAGGAGAGCTCATTATCAGAAGTAAAATATATTAAATAAAACTAAAATAGCAATATATAATTCTATATTTGTATCGACTGTACTATACGGTAATGAGACGAATCATGGAACTATCAAGAAAAAGGTAAGAGTAAAATTAATGCGATTAACATGACATTCCTGCCATAATACGCCATAATATGCTGGAAAACTATGATGGGCAAAGTGAGTAACGACATTATTCTCAAAGAATGTTTTACGGAAGAGACACTAGTTCACACATGGGAAAGAAGTCCATTAAGATGGTTCGGACATGTTGAGACAATGAAAGATGAACGACTAACGAAACAAGTATATTAAGGTAAAGTAAATGGCAGTGTGCCCAGAGACATACTGCAAAAAGAATTTTTTAGAATGTGTGAATGAGACACTAGTTAGAAGAGACATAAGAAGCTACAAAAGCACGAGAGCTTGTATGGAAAAATGCATGGACGTGAAGAAAGCTAGAAAATCATGCAAGGACAGAAAATTTTGGCGGCAAATAGTTCATAAAAGGGGTGTGAGTAGAACGAATGACGCCTGAAACAAAACACCGTGGATACTAATGGACTGAAGTGGGGAGCCTCACATAAAGACCTGTTGAGGCTCTTTACTTAGGTTGATTGGCTGGAGTAATTGATCAGCAGCCTCGGTGGAAGCAGTTTTGCTAAATGAACGACGTGTTATTTAAATAAATCACTCGAGGATTCTAGGGCAAACTACAAATTCTATAACCCCTTCCTCACATTACTCCCTTCCTCACTGAATGAGTCACGCCTACCCCAAAAAGTAAATGGCTAAATTGTGGAATAAAGTAGTACAATTTGAGTGTCAGGAATTGCAAAAAAGGAAAATAGTAGTTATAAGTGGGTGCAACCAATCTTAAAATAATTTAATTTGTTAGAATTTTAACTATTTTGTCATTCAATTTCGGATCGTCGGAAAAATTAGAAAAGTTAAAAAATATTAACATGCCGACCATTTATTTAGGACATATAAAAGAAGCGATTTGAAGAAAAACATACTCTTATATTTTGCTACTAATTTTGTTTTGAATTGTCCCTTGTGTAAGGGAGACACTTAAAATAATATATAATATCAAGCAAAAAATATAGTTCACGAATTTTTCACGTAGCGATGCAAGATATTACAAAAGAGAAAGAGGTATTCATTTTAGAATTCTTTTAAACATGTACAGTTTCATTTTAAGCACAAACGTAGTTCAACCCAAATAAAACTGAAGTGATGTCTTCCTTTAAGAAGGGAAAATTTGAGAAAGTGTAAAATTCCTCAGAATCCGAAAAAGTGGAATATCCGAATTAAAACCGTAACTATAGAAGTTTGTAAAAAATTTATTTTTTTGAACAATATTCATCAAACTAAAAATAGTTTTAACTTCATGGAGATTTCTTTTTCAGAAAAGCGGTTGGGGGTCAACTCAAATTTGAAGGACAATTGTATTGTGCATAACAAATGAGCTACAACAAAAATTCCGAGATTTCGATTAAAATATTCCCAGTTTTTTCAAATTAAGAACATAATTGTTAAAGTTAGAGATACGTTGTACATATCTATCTTTAAGGGCAAATGTTATTCGACATCACGAATAATTGGCTGCATCCTATCTATTTTTTCGCCTTTACATACAGTTCCAAAATAAGGGGGTGAAAGAAATACAGAGAACGGTCGGTTACTCGGGACGTCATGAAATACTATTTCACTCCTTTCATTATCTATTATTTTTATGTTTAAATTTATGAGCATGCTTAAATTAAATATGAGTTTTGTGTGCAAAATATTTTTTGTGAAGAAAATAGTTATATTGTTTCCATAGATTTTTATAAAAATTTTCGTCATTTTAAGGAACGTTATATGTTAATACATAAGGGGTTAAATGGGCGGCAGCTTGAAAAAATTATTGTTTATATCAAGAAATTAACAACCATACTCAGCGTTAGAAGAATTAAAAAATCATTTTTATTTAAAAGATGAAACCTTTCATGTTAAACACTTAAGCAATTTATATACAATACATGCATATTACATACATGCATAATTTATTTGAATATATCGAGTGAGGTAGGTCTGTTAAAACTAAAGTGAAGAAAATTTGAATTCAATTTTAAATTGGAAAATGTAATTTATTATTCTATAATATATTATGTTAAACTTTTATACATATCGATCCATCTTGTCACAAAACTTAAGATATTAATAATTCCATACAGAAGTTTTAACCATCTATCTCCCAAACTCGAAGTTGCCTTTAGATCGATTTACTTTTTATTTCATTGTTTTAAACCCTTACTCATTCTATATTTAAATATTAAAAATTTTATCACAATAAAATTTAGGAGAAAATATTATATTATTATATTAAAATGTAGGAAATTTAAACGAGATTAAAATCAAATCTAAAATCCTTTTTAGCATCCAATAATCAAGTTAATGTGAAGGATTCCTGAAAACAAAGTCACGAATCTAACGACCAAATTTTTACAACCACTATAAAATTTTCCCATTGCAATCTGAACAAAAACTCTTTCCCTCCCTTCTTTTCCTGAAGAAGAAGAAAGACATTCGTTTTACATTTGGACAGATAAAAAAAAGGAATAAAAAATGAGAAGGCAACCAACCAAATCAAAGAAAAACGAAATAAAATTTTAAAAAATAAAAAAAATAAATATAATAAAATTAAAATTAAATAAAATGTTTAGCCAGCAGGGACAGCACCGCTGTCACGATGATCTCTGCCTGAAAACTAAGAATCTCTGTTATTCACATCATTTTTATTCACAGGAAAAGAGTTTATTTCCAGATTGCAATGGGAACATTTTATAGTGGTTGTCCAAATTTGTTGTTGGATTCTCGATTTTATTTTCAGGAATTCTTCTTTACATAATATAATATGTATTCTCCCAATAACAGTGGCGTTTAAATATACAAAACACATTAAAATATGTGATTTTATACAACACTATTATGTTCATACCAGTCAAAACAGTTATTTTTAATTTTTCGTACAATTTTTAAAAACGAGAATATACTAAAGTCGTCTAAATTTTGCATCTGTGGATTTTTAACGGATATTGACGTATTTTTTTATTGCCCCTAAATACAATTTTGCAACATAACCGCAAGTATAAAATGCACAAACTTCTGTGTAAAGGGAAATGAAAAACTATAATGTTACATAAAATTTGTTGTCGATAATCACGTGCTCAGAGCGAAATGTACATGCTTCCACGTATACACATAAGACACCAACCCTCGGTCTTTCTTTACAAGTTCTTCATTTTTCAAAATATTTATTTCTTATGATAAATCGGAATGTCCTTATATTTCTTTTTCACACAGTTCTTCATGAATTATCAATTCATTTTGGTGTTTCGAGACAGTTAATGCGGTAACACTTTCAGCTCTTCTTGTGCTATCGGGTCTTGTGTTCTCAGTTCTCGAGTCACTCCGTATTCTGAAAAGGCTCTTCACAGATTTTAAAAATTGAGTATTCAATCCGGCATAAATGATGGGATTGTAGCAAATCGAAGATTTTGCCAAAATTGCTGGCACCATCGAAACCTCAGGCGACAGTTTTATCTATAACAGTAATCAGTCATTTATTTTATTTCGTATCTGATATAATAATTTATAATAATCATGTATTATTATATATTATCATTATACACTAATAGTTCATGTAACTATAGAGTAAAAATTAGGGATATAATATCAAAAATGAACACCTACATTATCACACTTAGAAAAATGTCCTCTTGTGTCAAGAAGATTTTTTGATACATATAGCATCTAATGTTAAATAAATTATCTTAGAATTAAGATTTAAAGAACCTTTATTTGTTTAAGAATGAATCTTTTTGCAACAAACATTATCTATTTGCAACAAAGTTTAACAAATCGTGCAGCAAAATAACTGTTTGCGTAAAAAATATTTTCATATGTTTTCAAAAAAAAAAGCAGGACGATGCATCTGTTTCAAAACAAATTTTTCTTAAAGTGAACGTGAATTAAATTATAATATTTGTAAACCAGTTGCATATGACTTTATATAAAATATTACGATTATAGATAAAGTCTCCTTTTTTAAAATGACTTTTACTGCTAAAATCAAAAAAAGGTTTCTTTCAAAGATATGCCAATAAAATATATATTTTATACTTTCTTATCTTGTTACTCAATACTCTATGTTCAGAAAAGATAAGGATTGGTTGAGAAAATACAAATTTTTAAATCATATTTGGTTTGGTATAATTTTTTATCGATACGAACATTGAAATACTGTACTCCCAGAGATACAATAGCGTATGGCATCCAAGCAGTCAGAAATGCTGTAATCATGAGAGCTACCATCTTCGTGACTCTTTCTTCTTGCCTTCGTCTTGAACCTGAAATGATGAGATTTCACTGATAATAGTAAATTCATTTCCTGAATATCAGAAGTTTAAGTGAGTTTAGCGATTTTGATTAAACTTGGTTAAACTTTAGTGTTGGATGATTTACAGGATTATAAATTTTGAGACCCAGCTTTTTTAAAATACCCTATCTTCTAAATAGCTGATTGAATTTTAATAATTTGGGCAGGTGCAGCGTATAATATATAGAAATGTTGCATTCAATTCAAAACATAAACAAAATTTAAAAGAGGCTCAAAATAATCAACAATAAAATTTTCATTTAATTTTTTGCAAAAAAGCTTTTTAGTGCAGCCGCGCTGCCTTACTGCCCACGCAAAATGAGAGGCAGAGTGAGGCGAAATACAAGAACAGTGTTGATTCTTTTCTTTTTATTATATATTTTGGTTAACAACTTGTAAACAAATGGTAATATCAAATAATGAACATTATCGATTATTCATTTTTAAACTAAAATTTTTGCGATCATATTACTCGCTTTTATCAAAAAAGGTGATATTTAATCACGATGTCACTTTTTAGTTTTATAAACAAATATATAACTATTGGTGTACAACTTTGCTTCCGCGGTTTTTCGACAGGTGGAAGCAGCGGTAAGTGCCGATTGAAACAGGCAGGGCGAAAATTTCATACAGTAAGCTTGGACATCTGTTAACATAACGACAGCACCACATTAGTGAATTTGTTTTTGCGTCAGAAGTGTATTCTCGATCGTAAATGTCAGTTTTCAAGCCAAATTCTCGTCATTTGCGGGAACTGTTGATTTTCTGTATTGATTTGAAGAAAACTGCGGCTGAGGCTCACCGAATGCTCTCAAGTGTTTGCGGTGAGGCTGCCCTGAGTGAAAGAACGTGTCTAGAGTGGTTTCAACGGTTTAAGAGCGGTGATTTTGATGTCGAGGAGCGGCATGGCGTTGGAAGAAAGAAAATTTTCGAAGATACCGAACTGGAGGCATTACTTGCTAAAGACTCGTACCAAACTCAAGAAGAATTAACCAATGCATTGGGAGTCAGACAACAAGCAATTTTGAAACGCCTCAAAGCCATGGGAATTATTCAGAAGCAAGGAAATTGGGTTCCGTACGAATTGAAGCTATGAGATGCTGAACGCCGTTTCTTTGCTTGTGAACAGTTGTTTCAAAGACAGAATCGGAAGTGGCTTTTACATCGCATCGTGCCCGGCGACGAAAAATGAGTCGACTACGAGAATCCCAAGCGCAGAAAATCATGGGGAATGCACGGAAATGCCTCCACGTCAACGGCCAAACCGAATATTCACGGTGCCAAGGTTATGCTTTGCATTTGGTGGGACCAGCTAGGTGTGATGTAGTATCCACTGTTGAAACCGAGTGAAACCATCACAGGGGAATGGTATCAAACCCAATTGATGCGCTTGAGCCGTGCATTGAAGGAGAAACGGCCACAGTACCGAGAACAGAAAAAACCGCGAAAACAAAGTTGTACACCTATAAATTATATAGACAAATATATACTGTTAAAATCTACAGGCAGAGAAAAATAGTTTTTTCTTAATCCTCTATAAATTATATTGCCAGCAATTTTTAGTTTCTGTTTATAAGATTAAGAAAGAATATTAAATTATATACATTTAAAAATGCACACGCGGCACTTTTTTACCAAAAGAAAGAAGAGAAAATCAAACTTTGTTCGGTATTTGTATTAAAATAAAATTTTCATTTTTGAATAATAGAAATTCAAAAATCGCTTGCGCATATCGATTTTAAATTTAATTATAAATTTTTTTGAAAACAAAATCTGAAGTCATTTAAGAATTGCGTCATTTCATTTGTTTTAATCGACGCAGAAAATGATAATGAATCGAAATATTTTTTTATTTTAGTCGCGCGAGGCTCGCAAATTTGAGCGCACCTAGGCCGCGCGATTGTTAGTTCTCGTGCTTCGCGCTCGATAATATATTTATCTCTCGCTTCGGGCTCGATAATGTATTTCCCTTGCGCTCCGCGCTCGGTCGTTGTATATTCCCGCAGATTTTTCTAAACTAAAGGTTAAACCATCGTCATCAGTAATTTGGTGATAGTAAATTATCTTTTGTTAAAGCTCTTTCGGCTCTAACAAACAAATTCTCATCACGTATCTCGTGCTTCGCACTCGAATTTGTCCCTCAAATTGTATATCATTTCCATAAATGTATATTATTACAATTCATAACACGCAGTCATATTAAAACAGACGTAGTGTTATTAATTGTATTGTAACTTCTGCCGGTTTTCAAAAATTGAATTTGCTTAATTACAATTATATTTTTACGATTTAAATGTTACACATACAGTCCACATGCCAGTATTACCTTTTCTAACTTCTAAATTATATCCCTAGCCTCAGTCACGCACGGAAATTCGATTGATGAGGGGTTAGGGTCGGTGGGGGGATTAGTTTATACCGAGCCATAGCTGGTTAGTGTTTTTTGCTGAGAAGGTCACCAACCTTCAGCAGCGTTCTGTTAGATGGGAGTTCATGCGATCCCATCTTTTATGAAGTTTTGAAATACTGTGATATAGTTGAATGAAAAATATAATTTTTTAAATTTCAATAATTTTTTATTATTTTGGCACCATTTTGGTCTAATCATCATTTGTTGTCGCTTGCATAATTTGACCGTAAAATGGAATTTTTGATTTTTTAGTGTTTTTATGCAATAAAAATTTGAATTTTCGAAAAAAATTCAAAAATTCGTTATGATAATTTGGTAGGGCGCGTCAAAAGAAACATTTTTCTTATTTTGACTTTTTTCGTTTCTTCCGTTGTTTGGCTGAAAATGTTAATTTTCATTTCTTTTTTTGCATTTTAAAAATGCACTATTACTGAAAATTTTCATTTAAAAGAAAGTCATTAGAAGAAATTATTTGTCTTTTTGAGTACTATAAATAATTGCTCAGAGAATTTTTGAATCTTGAAAAAAAGTGGTCTGAAAAATTTTAAAAATGTGCTCCCTTTTTGAATTTTTAACCAAAATGGCTGGCTAACGAACTTGACTTTCATTTTAGTACACTAAAGGAGTATACCAAATGCCAATCGTGAAAACCTGTTTTTTTAATTAGAAGGGTGTCAAAACGTGGAAATTTGACAAAAACTGGGGGGGGGGGGGCAAATTTTACAAAAGATGAGAGGGTAAAAATTAAAGGTACGCTTTTGAGCGAAAAAAAAATCAAAATTTTCTCGTTGATATTTATGAGCCCCTTTCGATTTTTTAATTGCATCCAAAAAATCTTACGTATTATAACTGTACCTATCAAAATTATAAATATTTAATCAGCTGTTTGGGAGATAAGATGATTTAAAAAAATTCGCGTCTCAAAATTGAAAAAGGTCTCACTCCCTGAAGTTTGAAAACTTTCAAAAATCATTTTAACCAAAAACTTCACTTAATCAACACTAAAGTTTAACCTAGTTTCATTAAAATCCCTGGACCCGCCCTCCCTTGAGCTCTAAAAAATTAGGAATATATTACGCATCAAGGGGGAGATGTGAGACTTTCGATTTTTTTGAACCGATGACGAGTACCGAAAAAAATACGTGATTTGTAAAAAGTTCCCTCCCCCTTGGTGCAAACGATATTTTTTATAAAAAGTAAATGATTTTATACTTTTTTGTTACACATGCGCGATTGCTGCTCAAATGGAGAAATTTTGGGGACTTTATTTTTTTTTGACTTCATATGCTTTCTTTTTTTTCAACCGTTCTTATAAATAAATAAACGTATTTAAAACCCAATTTACTTCCAGTGAGATAATTTCATTTTATGTTTAAAATTAAAAATTAAAAAATATTTAAACCCATTTATAAAAAAAGATTTGTTATACAAGGAATTAATGAAATTTTTTCTCTGGGGGCTCTAAGACCTTGTAGTTGGTGGGGAGGCTTAAGCGTGTGGGACATAGAGGTCAAATAGACCTTGGCCTGCATGTGTATGGATATAAAAGAAATGATCCTTATAAACGGGATCCCCTGGATGATTTGAAAAGGAACCCTTTAAACGGACTCTCCTGGTATGCATAATTATAGTATGATAGAAGAATAAAAGAACCTAGTTCCAGGAGCTGAGGGATTTACGGTCCCTCTGAGTGAGGCTATGGAAACGGGAGCGGCTAATAAGTCCCCCAAAGAGTAGAAAAACATCAACAATTCCCACAGGAGTCTGAAGAGGCAAGCGCAGTAGGCTAGTGGAGTAGCTGCGGTACCTGGCACATCGGTGACCACAACGCCGATAACCAGCCCTGAGGCTCAAAAGCGATGAAGGGGCTCAGGGGGAACTTCGCCGTGGGGGGGGGGGGGGGGCAAGGCCCGGGAGGGGGCCCCAAAACGCGCAGCGGCGGCGGAAAGGGGGGCCGCGGGGGGG